>CAJQZM010036085.1:1738-26555 GCA_907164665.1 Colias nastes
TATTAGATATTAGATTTAAAATCCCATATATTATATATTATAATAAAAACTAAAAATAAAATGTTGTTTTTTTTATTTGCTGACCATATACTACTACAAACGCAAAAATTTCTCCAAGCTAATTTACCAGCTAATTTTTTTTGTAAGCTAAGCTAATTTAGTAGGTATGGATAGTGTGACTGTGTGAGACCCATTTGTAAAAAGTCGTCAAATAACGATTTTCGTGGGACTTACCTCCACCATACGGACAACTCAAAGTAATATCTAGGCATGTTTTTTAGTATATACCTATATAATATATTCACAATCTGTATTACATAATAATATTACATATTATAGATTATCTATGAGTACATAAATATAGCTTTTCGAATTTTTGTATGTTTGTATGTATGTCTTAGCATTAGCTAATAATATTATAATTCATAAAAAATATACTATAAATCTTTCTTGATTTTATAGATGTAAAACTATGAATGAAATATTTATATCCATATATGTATACCTAAGATCGTAGCGTCAATACCTACTCAGCCCGCGGAAACATATTATCATATTTATCTACAAATAGGTAGGTAGATTAATTACTACCTATTTGTAGATTCCTATGGTTGTTCCAGTAAAAAACGTAAACAGGTTGTGAATAGTATATACCTATATAATATAATATAATATATTCAAAATCTGTATTACATAATAATATTACATAATATCTATAAGTACATAAATAATAAATATAGCTTTTCGAATTTTTGTATGTTTGTATGTAGGTATGTCTTAGCTTTAGCTAATAATATTATAATTCATAAAATATATACTATAAATCTTTCTTGATTTTATTGATGTAAAACTATGAATGAAATATTTATATCCATATAACTAGGTACCTATGTAAACCTAAGATCGTCGCGTCAAGCCCGCGGAAACGAATTTACGAAAATAATAGATATCTAAACTCACCTGCATAAAGTTTCTGAAATGAATCAAGTCGTATTTTTTATTAATACATATTAATAAATAATAATAATTATTATTTATTATAAATAATAATTATTTATTATTTATTATAAATAATAATTATTTATTAATATGATTACAATACTAAGTATATTAACTTATCTTCGAAAATTAGTTAGATATCATTTAAATATGAATCTCTTTTAGTTCTCGTTTCTGAAGTTTCAATGTTCTTTTGTTGTTTACCATTTTCAAAAAAACAATATTAAAACAATATTATTAAAAAATCGGCGCGCGGCACAGCAATTTGAGCATGGTCTACTCGTCTCAACGGAGCGATAGCGTCTGATGTATGAAATAGAATTATGTTTGAAGCTCCTAGAACGTGCGATGCAAGATGATTTCTTGCGTAATTAAAAATATAGTAAGCGCCAAAAGTGTTTTATCGTGATTAAACCAAAACTAAAAGTAATTACAAAAAAGTGGTCCTACAAAGTTCTCACAAATGTTTCAATATAATTGTTTATGAAAAAAATAACATAATAGGCATTACCATGTCAAGTAAAAAACGTAAAAGTGTGAAATTTAGAGGTAACTTCGTGAATTTTTTCTATCGAGTCAATTTCAATATTTTATGTTTTTGATCTGACAATATAATCCAAAATATCATCAAGTTTTACATATATTTTATTTTTTATATTTGGTCTTGAATATTACACGTATCAACTACAAGTTGATTGGTGATTTGACTTTATTCGCGTTCTTAAGTAGCTGTTTTTACAATAGGTATTATGTTTTATTATGGTGGAAGCAGTAACAACTAACACTTGTGTATTCGATAGTTTTCTTGTGTATACGCAGTCAATACGCCCCTGATTTCTTCAAACGGTTAACTTTTTAATAATAGTTCCTAATTTCTAGCATTCCATTACAAATAATTCGATAAGGCCATAATCTACTGCAATTTCCGAACATTAAAGATTTCAAATAAAGTAATATAGAACATTAAAGTAAAATAAGAACGATATTGACCCTTTGCACATCTATATGTATGAAACCCGTTTTCCTTGGTCACAGGCCACAGCATCACGCGTGAACGGGTGGACCGATTTCGATAATTATTTTTTTATAATATTCCTTGAAGTACGAGGATGGTTCTTATGGAAAGAAAACATAAACATGTACCACGGGTGAAGCCGGGGCGGACCGCTAGTAATATTATAAAAGTACTAGTACAAAATATCAATGCCTAGGCCCACTAGATTCTCTCCTAGGCACAAAACACGCACTCACGCACAAGGTGGCGGACCTCACGCGCGCTTAATTAAAAGACCTGTCGATTTTGAAAAGGGATAAAAAGGGCATTTCGATAAGTGTATCACTAATGAAGCTACGCAAATTGCGCCCACGCACGCGGCCGCTTTGATACCGAGCGCTACTGAATTTTTAATCATGAGGATTTACTGTGCGCACTGTCTTGAGATTAATTAAGTTTGCAGCAATTAGGGACTTTTTGCTTTTCCACGTATATTTTTAGGTACAATGTTGGGTGATAGGTCAGGATTTGACGTCAATTTTGGCTCTTTTATAGAATAGCTATGTAGATAGACGTTCTTCATGAACGCATGTATTACGTTTCAATCGATTAACTATTTTTACAAACTGATAAAATATGCAACAAATTAAATAGCAGTAATGTTTGTGAAAGTTTTCTTGAGCGGAATAAATAGTAATGGTTTAGTAATAAAAAAATATAATGGTTTTTATCACTGTTATTGACTTATAAATAGGTACCCTAATTTCTAGTACTACAAAGTTATCAACACAAACAAAATTAACTGTGTATGTGAAATAACTGCTATTTACACATTCTTATGTTTTTCACCTGATTAATTGATTCCCAACGTTAATATACATTGTAATCGTCAGTTACCGAGCATTAATAGCTCATTACTTCATTGAACTCAGTGTTGCCTAGATAACGGAATTTGAAGTTAACATCATTATTATAAAATAAGTAGATAAATATTAAATAGTACCTATGTGAAATATTACAGAGTTACATACAACTTAGATATGATGTTACATAAAGTACACTATGTTAATTTATTACGTAGGTAAATATATACCTATATAATCCTTAACAATTAACTATAACTTAGGTTAATACCTATCATAAGGGGTTTTAAACAATTTGAATGTAGCCAGTGAAAATATTTTACGCACTACTAGGATAACATACACAGTGTCAAACAGGTTTGCTTATTTCACAGTTGCAAATACAATTCCCATAAATTGATTTGTTAATATTATATTATGTAGGCCATAGTGCATAATTTTCCAATAAAACAGGGGAATTCAACATTGGCAACAGATCGCGTGTATTGCAAATGGCGGACCACCGGCGCACGCGCATAAAAACATTAAAACTATGAATTGTTTATTGCCTTTTACTAATCAATAATCGAAACCGAGATAGTGTAATCGACATCGCCTATTTATAGACGGATTGTTGCTTATAAATATTAATTAGCGCCTAGTTTTGTTTTTGCGGTGGCCGCAGTAGTGATAGTGGCTGTGTGAAAAATGTAGAGACGATGGGAAATATTTCGATTCTAATTGAAAGTTATTAATGGAAATAGATATGTCACTTAGGTATTATTTTTTATCCTTTAATCTACCAATACAAATTACAAATGTTAAGTATATTGACACCGAATTTATCTTATCACACATATTATTCAGGTTTTAAGCCTACGTGTGTAATTGTGTATAAAAAAATTATTATAAATTTGTAAAATATTCAAATATTCTTCTTAATCTGTGTTCTGTACGCCATCATAACAGTTCAAATTGTTTTTACATCAAAATCTGTTTTTTATTGATTTCTCGTTAACACAAGACTCGAACCCAGATCCTTTAGTACAGCAATGAAATATACTAATTCGTAAGACTTGATAAAACTACTTAGCTAGTGAACAATGACCACTATGACGTCACACGCTGAACAATTCAATCAGTAGAGCGCTGCTATTACGAGTCGTAAAGCGCAATAAGAATACGCAATTTGCGTTTGTTTTTTATTGAAGCGATTAAAGCGCTGCAAGCGCTAGTTAGGTATGAGTTCGATCATGAGATCGCTGGATAATTCATTTTAAATATTTTTTTACTAAAAGAGCTCATGGTATAGTCTCATAGACAGTCATAATCCTTATTCATGTGAATAATTTTAGAAAAAAAAACCAGCAGAATCTGAATTAAAAGCTAGTTTAATTGTGGGATTGAGCAATTTATTATCTTCTGTCTTTACCTAATTTTACCTGTCAAGTACCTAAGTTTAAAATAATCGGATTTATCAATATACTGTGATCTAGGGTTGCCACTACGAGTTCTAATTAAGTATAGTTTACTCATTATTAGACTTTTAATATAGACGCTACATTTTTTTTTAGATGCCTACAATATTTTTAAGATTCCCATATCAATTTTTCCCTTAAAAGCAGTAAAGCTAAAATTAAAAACACTAACTATAAGTTATATTTAAAAAATATTAGGTACTTAAAAAATAAGTCCGTTATCTTTTTAAAGCAAATAATTATTTATTTTCTTCGCAAAAAAATGTAATGTTAAATGAATTTAATTCACCAAAAACTTATCAGCAGCCGCCCTCAGCCCTACCTCATCAAACAAAGCTAACGGCACCCTATCGCAGATCGAACACTTGAATGGTAAGATCTGTTGTTGATGACGTCACACTTTGATGCCATGACGATTGTAACTTGTAATCTTTACTATTATGGATGATAAAAGAGTTTGATGGTTGAAGAAATTCGAAGAAACGAAGTGTTAATATGATTGGTATAATTTGGAATGAAACAGTCAATGGTCAAAAAAGGAATTACAAGAAATAACTGCGGTAATTTATTTATAGTGAACATATAAACTCCAGAAAACGTAATATTAGTATAAGTTGATTTTTAAGACATCAATTTAATATGACCTGCAAAATTTTCTGAAATATCTAAGGATTGATTTGAGTCACAATATAGTTTGAACACAAAAATTCAGGTCTTTCCGATAAATTATGTTAAACTGAAAATTATATTTCTTAAAAAGCGTTTCAATAACACCAAACCATCACATCCCAATAACTTATGCAAAAATAACAATACGAACGTTTCTCTCACAGATTTTAAATCAAAAATCAATTGAGAGCCGGGTCAAGATTCAATCCAAGTTGAAGAAATTGTTCTTTTGTTGAAATGGAATTAATCGTGGATTCGAATCCGCGACCTTTGTCCTTTTGTGCGGGACCTCATTATGTTTGAGGGTTCTGATTGCCATTTCAGATCAATGAAGGTAGGTGTGGAAAACATATTTTTTTTCTTGATATGGCTACAATATTTGTAAAAAAGAGCAGCAGTAAGAAGTTGTGTTTGTAAAAATATATATATAGATAAAAGTAGATTGTTTTACTTTTACCCAGGTAAAACACTTCTAGAAGTTAGATTAGAGAGCTTACAAAATTTAAGGGCATTTAACATATTTGACATAATTTCAGTATTCATGATAAAATGTCCGGCATTTTTCGTACATCAACCACCTTCGGTAGTTCAAGAACAATTAATAAGAGCGACAATAAAAACGTTCAGATTCGATATTCCTTCATCAAATACAGTAAATACTGTATCTATGTCTATTACCTGGAATACAGTATTAGTCAATCGTTTCCCAAGGCTCTTGCTAGCACAAAACTGACCACATCACGAGACATCTACCAGTCAATTCCAAATGCATCAAGCTGGTCAGCAAGGCTACATGTGTTTCACATTAGCTATTTCTGGAGGACATTACTCAAGACATGATAGGAACAGTTATCTGTTTATAGTCTGATAGTGACAATACGTTTGTCTCAGGTTATTTTACAGGCTTATAGACTGGCGATCTATTTATAAGACTTTTTGCACATCATAATAGTTTAACAGGTCTCTTTTTACATCATGTTCTGATATTTATTTTCTATATAAGCAATGTGTTTCGTTGATTAAAAGCGTGTTTTGTGATGTCAAACGTCAAAATAGTTGAATGGTTAGTTTTAATTGAGAATTTATTTGTTTTGATCGTGAGCCTACTGAATAAATACATTGTAGATACACAATAATATCTTGAATATATGATATATATGCTATAGAATATTCTTTAACTTATAATCGATGCTGGTGAGTGGTGATATCGAGGTAGGTATGTATATAAAGTTCCTCTGGCTTGTTTTATCGTGGAACGAGACGCAGATAACCGCTACGCGCTTTTTCAATTGGGTTTTGTGACCGTCTTTCACACGAACATAACATCATTTGAACTCAACCATGCTTCATTCCACAATAGCTAACACTAAACACATCAAGCACTTGACGAATTATTTGGCTTAACGGAAAAGCAATTAAACTTATTGACTAAGACGCAATAACAATTAATGGCTCGAGCGATCGCCTCAAACTTTCATGTGTGCCATCTCCGACGTAACGAGCCACATTAAACGATAAATCATACACAATTTAGCATCAAACGTGCGCAAACGGCCGACACGCCGCGATCCGAACGCTTTTACGATCGTACCGAGAATATGAAACCGTTGTCGCATAAATCAAACCCATCATACACCGACGACATCATACAATTTACCCGTCACAATCGCCGCGGCCCAAACTGATTCTTATCCCCGATCGAATACAGGATATTTCCGCCCGTCCGGCGCGGACGGTGCGTTTTGATTTTGAAATTGTTTAGTTGTAATGGCAGTTTTATTCGGCGGTAACTCAAAGGCGAACGGTACAAGTAGGCCGGAATGCTGCGCCCCGATAGAATCTCGGATGGACTCGGCTTATTAATGTGATGTTTGAGAAATTGCAAACAAATCATGGCTATGATGGATGTCCAAGTCACGCAGCTGAAGGCTATTTTCGGGACGATTAAGTAATCTGTTAAGATTTTGAACCAAAACATGAGAAGATAAATGCACATTACTATTTCGCTGATTCACCTACGCTTCAGTACAATAATTGGCGTGAGAAAATTATAATCGAGAGGGTCTACGTTCAATTCCAAAGGAAATAATTGAAGAAGACGTCGCTGACACTAAACATTAACCTGATAATAATAAAGCCTGATACATGATTTCAGAATCTGATAGCAATCTGCCAATATATGGATATTTTTTATAAATTACATGTATCAGGTGTAGCGTAGCATATTTGTATAATAATAAATACATATATGTACCTAATAATAGCTAAAACTCCCGATATAGGATCACTTACATTGCTTCAATATTTTATTCCATATCGACGTCGCAATGACCTGAAACAAACACGAAGTAGGTTATTCATATATCTTAGTTGGATATTACGATAATTACTCACAAGTTAAAAATGCATAAAAAATTATCTAATCGCAACCACTAATCTTGTTAAAAAACCATCAACTTAACAGCTAGTAAGAGTAAGGTCATTATAGTGCGTCAAAAGTAAAAGTTGTATCATTCCGTATTAAGATATACGAGTGAATAATCGATTAATTCGCGTACAACCGGCGCCACATCGATTTACAATCGATTCCAAATAACCAGTGAAAATAAAACCGTCGTTTACAGTTAACTTCCAGTAAACGTGGATCTTGCTTGATTGGTCGGTGCTTAAAGTTTTATGGCGGTTGTAAACAGGGTTTAATGGGCGACAAAAATTGGGTTAAATCTGACGTTTTAAGGGTCTTTTCCTGGTACATCATCAGACAAGATATCGTGCAGATAGAAGCCTGTTATTTTGATTAATATAATATGTAAGAAACCTTTGTTGTTGGGGTTTTAAAGTCATAAAATTGAATTAAAGTACGTTTACAGTCGAACTCTTTTTCACCATGTCAAATTTAAAAACACTAGAATTTTGCGCATGTTCTTCAACGTTCAATAGAAAAGCTTAATTTCCAATAGAATCATGTGATTTTAAAATCGACGAAATGAACAATTCCTTTCGAGTTTCGACGCTATTCTCTGTTATTCAACTTATTCAGTAACTACATTTACTCTTTTTGCAATTTGAAGTCTGATGATATTAAGCTATCACATTTTCTTTATTCCCAACTCTTTAATTAATACGTCTTCAATCTTCATATATTCAAATATTGTAATAAAGAAACAGATCGTTTGCAACTTTACAGAAGCTTAGTAACTTTTTCCATAAAATAGTAGGTGAGATATGGGTTGAAAATAAGTCTGTTTATAGCGTGAAAAGGAAGTAAAACATTGGATAGACACTTTTAATTATTGTACCTTAATTATTTCAAAATCACAAGCAGAACCGCGTTGACTAACCAGCACACATCGCCACCGGCTTATTGGAGACAATCACGCAATTCGCGAGTAAACCTGTCACATTGACAGCGGCCATTTTTATTTTTACTTGTTAACCGCCGTGTTTTATTTATGTCATAATATTGTAAAGTTTACAAGAGATGCTATCGTGAGCAGACATGTTTTTGTGTGGATATGCGAATCATTGAATAATGAACTAATTACTATTCAGTTTATATTGTTACTAGTTCCACCCGCGGCTTTGTTCGCATACGCTTCACATTATCGTGAAGCAGCCTTTCCAGTAACCTTCGTTGTCATCGTCTTATCTAAATCGATGATAAAATTATATATCAGCATCAATACATACACACACACATTTATAAATATATTAGTACTATTAACCTATTATTGTATAACTTAGATTTACCTAATTTCCCTCATCTTATCATTCAAACCTGGAGCCATCATTAACCTACATATAATAAAAATTAAAAACTTAAATAGGTGACCTTCACCGCTGCACTGCAGCTCACAAACAACATAGCATGCTAAGAATACTAACACCATCACCAAGAACTCCCGATTTGTCAACCAAGAACCATTACATAAAAATTACAAGCGTAGAGCCAAGCCATAAATAACACTATTGAGCATAATTTATATTCTAAGTGTATTCCCTTGATCAAAACAAAAATAATTTATACGCAAGACAAAAGATGAATGTGTTTACTAAAATTTACAGCTTCAACCAGTCCACGATAACTCATCGTTGGCATGCCACTAATTAAACAGCAAGGGCTTTAATTAATTTTTTGAGTTTGAGTTTGAGTGTGGCCACAGGTAGAAGTCTCTTGTGGTCTGGTTTTCATTACAGGAATGTAGGTAACCTAAATCTATCTCGAATACGGACACTGTTTTTTTCTAGTGATTGAACCGAGGAATTACAGGAAGGTTCTTTGCTCTGTTTTACGTCGCGTTAGATTAATATTTTTATTCTTTGGTTTTACTAAGTAGGTGGTCACTGCAGAATCGTGCTAAAAATTTGGCGATAAGTGTAATAATTATTGATTAATGTGTGATAATAATTGTACAATAATGTCATCCATATTTAGAAATGAAATCAAATAAAATTGCACATTTTGATGATAAGTAAAGTTAAAGACCCTAATAAAAATATTCCTAGTTGTAAGCAAACTTTTGCTCTTTTGTGCCAAATTAATCCACACACAAACAAAACATTGTCCAAATTTCAATTGGTATTTTTATGAATACATCTTGATTGATTAAACGCGCCAATAAAAGCGAATATAATGCTGCAATTTCTCAAGTGTGCTCATAAAATGTGCAGTTATTTAAATCGTAAATATCGTCGTGTCGTCCGCGCGGATAAATCATTTCACTGTAAATAGGGTCTGTGATGTAATGGGGGGTGACTATGAGTTTGGGGGAGGTGGGACTGTGGGACTGAGCTTTTGGCGGTTTATATGCATTTTATGGGTGATGAAGGAAGAAAAATAAGTGGCTTCGTTTTAGACTTAAATTATTACAAAAGGCATTATAACCGGATGATGAGTAAAAACAACACATTATAACATAAGTAGATTGCACCAAACATTTGCTTTCTTAAAGGTTTTCCGTAACACATACTATTTCAAATGAAACAAAACAAAAAACAAACTTTATGTAATAAAGTAAATATTGCACGCACTAAGTCACCCGTTTACTCGACCGACAATAAAATTTAAAAAACGTAGAATGGAAGAGTTAATAAAAAACACATTTCAAATCCATTATAGTCTTCGTTCTATATTTAAAATATTGATATCAAAATACATAAACAAAAGAGTCCCAAAAAGTGGCGAAAATATGCACCCTACAAGTTATGAAGATCTCCGCCGCCCGCGGTGAGCGCGCGCACGGAATGTGTCGTACTAATTATTATTATTGTTTATTCATTAAATAGCGAGATCTTGTTTTGTCATGTGTTCCTTAAATTTGATAGAATAGTATTGCAGTTCTTTGGTAAGACTATCTGCTAAACTAGCGTATGTGCCCGGCCACAATTAAACTGCATACAAAATTTCAGCGAAATCGATACAGCAATTTTCGCCTTTTGGCAGTAACTTATGAACATCTCGTCTATCGATAATATAAACTTTCAGACATACAGATATTATTAAAAATACGGCAAGCATTTGTTGTTTTATAAAATGTAAAATTGTATAGTTGTAGTGGACAGCTTCTTACTACAGAAGCCACATAGCTACTGAAATGTATCAGCTTCCAATGTAAACAAATAAATTACACCTATCATGTAGGTATATCTAGGCAATTATTAAAATTAATATTAATTAAGGAACCAAAAAGTGTTACGTCCTTCAAAATTTCCAAGGAGATAAAACGGGTATTTTGATGTCATTGACGCGTTCAAATCGTGCTTTAAATTATTGGATCTGATTAAATTGTGACAATTTATTAATTGATATTTATAAATACATTAAAGATTATAGTTCAGGATCCATCGCCCATTTTTGCAAGTGATTACTATCAAGCTAATTTTCTGTGAGTAGCTTTATTTTGATGAGACGTCCAATAATTTCCTGTACGAAACTCTCGATTGTGGTAGCTAACAGAGGTAACAAGGATAGAATGTTTTGATTTGATGGTTCTCAAATATTTATTACTAACTGCATTTTTTTGTGTTCAATCTCAAGATAATTATCTAAATTATTCGAAAAAATATTTGTGCTACAAAATCTATTGTTTCATCAAAGAGTCCCTTTCCAATGTGTATCGATAACGAGGTCATCATAAATTATTACTAACCAGCTGATTTTTTTGTTTTCACTTAGTTAATATTTATATAATTCAACAGACATATTGTCCTACAAATTGCGTAATAAATATTTGAGAACCATCAAATCAAAACATTTTATCCTTGTTACCTCTGTTAGCTACCACAATCGAGAGTTTCGTACAGGAAATTATTGGGCGTCTCATCAAAATAAAGCTACTCACGGAAAATTAGCTTGATAGTAATCACTTGCAAAAATGGGCGAAGGATCCTGGACTATTAATATTTTATCAATAATATAAAAAAATAATTAATTTTTAATTAATTCTAGTTCTATATTAAAAGGTCTATTGTTTCTAGGAAACCTACAATAATCTTTAACATAAATATACCTACTTACAATGCACAGACATTTTATTTTAAATAGTTTATACCTCTCCTTTTAAATTTTAGAGAATTTAGCTTTGACCATTTCATCTATACGTAAACAATTTAATTAACGATTACATGACGAAACTCAAACTCAAACATTTATTTATTCAATTAGACTTCTTCTAAGTAGAAGCATTTTTGAGACGTCATTACATATTTTTAACATTTACCACCGATTAAGAAAGCAGTATCTACGGAGAAGAACCGGCAAGAAACTCGTTGCTCTTTTAATCATGTCAGTTTTACAATTTAATTTTACAAAATACATAATATGTAACGTACGTTTTACAAAATACATAAAACGACACATTAGCCAAGTTTTCTACGTACATATTATGAAATGCTTCACAATTTTCGCCAATTCTCTTTACATCACATTTCAACAGTACTGCAAACAAATAATGCTGAGGTATCGCATTTTGATGAGCATCAAAGGTTCATTGACCCCACTCAATCGGAAGGTCAACAAATGAAATCGTCCAAGTAAACGAATTAAATGCTTATCAAATCACGACCACTCGAGATTATCTAAAACAATTGTGGAACAATAGCCTGGAGTTCAGGTAATACTATCCTTTCTATTTAATTAGAAATCGTGAAATCGGCGCGTACAAAAGACGGATTTGTTGTTGATTATGAGATATACAACAATGAGTTTTCGTATCAAAACCCACAATTAGAAATGATCTCTGTATCGCTTTGTCGGCTTGTCATTGGTTGGCGCGCTCCGCTTGGAGCCGCACCGTGAAATTGGGATTGTCCGATGTTTTATCGGTCAATGAAGTTTTTTGATATCTTCAGTAATATTAAGGTTATAGCTTTTCATCAATACAAGAGGGAGAGAGTACTCTTTTCACTATTATACCAGGTTGGTACTGCTTTCATCGTGTATTGTCCAGTTAAAACCATAAATTTTGCGGTGCGAATGCAATAGATAAATTGCCTGATGCTAAGGCAAATTACAAAATTTCCTATTAATTTTTTAATTAATCTATTAGTTTTGGCGCAATTGATGTTAACTTCGGGATCAATATATGTACATGAATTTTAATAAAACAAATCTAACATTACACAACTTGAAAAAATTTGCGACCAAATTAAGTTACACCTGAATAAATAGAAAAATGTGTTTAAAACATAGTTTTGTTTACTTTATGGAATGTAATAATACTTTAAAACTTAACTTCATACTAAGAGTAAATATAAATACATAGATAGGTACATTAAAACTGTAAAAGGACTAATAATTATATTATTTAGATAGTGTCATGCAATTGTTAAATAATTTTCATGAAATTAATTACTGTAGCACATTCTGTTAACAATAAAAAAACTTTTCGTCAATCATCGTTCCAGTGGGTAATTAATAATTATCCAACCATTAATTAAAGAAATTAACTAAAACAAAAGACACCAAGTGGAACAAACCATCAGTGTTTGTCAGTTGTATCGGACAGGCGCTGACGAGTCAAAGGAATCGAATGATGGACGTCGTGACCGGCGATCGCCGCACCACGATACCATCGGGGTGTGGGGTTCTATGGGATATTGTTTATTGCTGTAATACTAATGTTCATTGTATAACACATCAGAAATAGTTTGGTTAATAGGTGGTAGGTATTTTAAAAGGATATTTATGGGGTCTAGATTTCAATGTCCGCGTATAAAAATGTATCTGAAGTTAACAAAGAATCAGTTTCAAATAAAAATACTTCATACATTACCAAATATACATAGATATATGTATATTTACACGTATAAGATGAAGACACAATTTACTGTTTGTATTCACTTTCAGTACACAAACGTTTAGAATTTAGATAAATAGTTTCAACTTTTACTTCACAAGTGTCTCGAAATATTTCCTTTCCAATTTCTATCCAAAAGCGTTATCTCACAATAAGTTGCTTTATTCGCTCATAGTTTGTAAAAATAAAGTATTTACTATGGAACCCGACGCTCGTCAAGATGACTTGCGGATTCGCGCCGACCCTGTTGAGCGCTAGGGGAGCTATGCTTTGGGGATTTGGTGAACATTAGAACGCTAAATATAACCATTTAAATAACTTTTCAATGTAACTAGTAACTACATAATTGAAAGTACGGACACGACAATTATTTATACTACTTCGACAATTATTTTTTAATTGTGCCAAAAGGTTATGTTAGTTAGTTATTTGCAACTCGACTTCTTTAAAATAATATCTATGAAACGCTTTCCTTTAAAATGTATCGTTTTATAATTTATTATTGGTACGTACCTTACTAATAAAGCCAATAAAATTATTTCAAATATTTATACAGGTTTCGATCCGACATTTATTTACTTACACATACAGTCTTTTTTTTAAACACCTGAAATAAGGTTCAGTCGCACATTATTTCATACATAAATTTTACAAAAATACAAATTAAATACACTAAAATCTGCAATTGAATATACAGCAAGAATTTATGAATCACATGATATTTATCCATAGAAACATGCCCATAACTTTATCCCACAAAGTAGAAACCAATGGACACCCCCGTCACGGCTAAGTGACGGTGATCGACAAAAAGGAATGAAGTGCAATTTTATTAACACAAGCTTCGAAAACCATTGAATGGTGTAACAAATGATGTTGTTTGGAATCTGGAAAATAGATGAAGCATTAGCTCAGAGTGACAGTGGTCATGGGAGGAGCGGGAGCGAGTTAAAAACACAAGTGGCTTGATAATTCGTTTAAAATACCAGAAAGATGAATGTCCATCTAGATATGAAAAAGTTTAGCAGTTAGAATTTTTTTTGTTTATATGGACGATTTACTGATGTTAGGCACTGAAAGTTTCATAACAAAATTCAGTCCTCCATAAATAAATTAAAAATGTAAAATCAACACCATCTATTCTTAGTATATTCTAGTATCTAAAGTGTGTTACCATAGTAATACTTATAAATTTCAATGTTACGAATACATCTAAAAACTCAGCACAACGAAAGAATCTCCCGCTTCCGCTCGCGCCTGTAACCTCTCTCCTTTCAAGAGTTTGATCCATTTTGATCCATTTCGTATCTATTGATGGCGATAACAGATGGATCGGATGATTTCGGTGATTTTTGCGAAGGGCTGGCTTTCAGGTGCGCCCTTTGTACGCTTCAATGGGCTCTTTTGAATTTTGAGCTGCCGACACTTATATCTGAAGATATAAGTGTGACTTTGTTTATCAAAATATAGAAAGATTATTATTTAATTAATAACTATGATATATAGATCTACTAGTTTCCCGCCCGCGGCTTCGCCAGCTTTGTCTAAAGCCTAATAAGTAATAAATTACATACTAAAGCCTTACACTTGAATCACTCTATCTATTAAAAAAGCCGCATCAAAATCTGTTGCTATATGTAGGGACATAGTGTCAGAGAAAGCGACTTTGTTCTACTATGTGAAGAATTCCGAAAAACGTGTAGGGTAGGAATGTGCCTAGTTTGTTCATCACTACATAGTATAAAACAAAGTCGCTTTCTCTGTCCCTATGTCCCTTTGTATGCTTAAATCTTTAAAACTACGCAACGGATTTTGATGCAGTTTTTTTTAATAGATAGAGTGATTCAAGAGGAAGGTTTTAGTATATAATTTATTAGGTTTTAGACAAAGCGGGCGAAGCCGCGGGCGGTAGTAAGCTAGTTTTACAATTTACACTAAAGATATGAAATGATTATTGTTTTGTAATATGTAAATATGTAGGTGCGGTTTTGCATACTTACACATTTAGTATTAATAGAAAGTTGTACCGTTACCATTACAAACACTATTTATGTTATCTGATTTCATCAATACACACAAAAAAACAGACACTGTATTGAAAATTTTAAAAATAATACTAATATAATAATCTTATTACAAATAACAACATCACTGTCAGGTTATTACTCAAACATCCAATTAAAAAAAAATCATATTTGGTTATTTTTTTTACTTACGACACCTTTTATTACTTACGACATTTAAATTTAAAATAAACATATCGAAGGGAAACCATCAAAACCACATTAAAATATTACGAACTGTTAACTCGGCGGAAACTGAACCCACTACCAGTTATCACGCTATTTCCTATTTGTTAAATAACCAGTTATTAATAAAATATTAAATTAAAATCTCCATATTAATGACTACCACAACTCATCATCGAAAGTATAAAATTACAAATTTTTATTTACATAGCTACGTGTGGCCTGTACTAGAATATATATTTAGAAGTAACGACACGATCGCAACACGATTATAATTTTTTCTTCAATTATTTTTTTTTTAAATACTCGAGAGTGGTGGAAGTTATTTATCTATATTTGAAATAAAATGTTTAATTTATGGGGTTACAGATTCATAAGGTAAACATTTTTCACCTGAATTGATATTATCAGTTAATAACATGTGCTAGGTACAAAACCGCGGGGCACTAATAGTTTTCAATAAATCGTTCTTGTATAATCCACTACCAGATTGAAGCAACAACCAAGAATCATTCAATAAAACGAACAGATCTTAGCAAGGTCCAACGCAAAAAGTATAAAAAGTTTCAATAAAACGTCCACTGTCACACAATAATAGCGCAAATTAATTTCAAAGGAATAATAAAAGCGAAACGTTTATACAGTCCAAGCGAAAAATAACATCGAGGCAAGATCGTAAATGCGTTATAAAAACCAATGGAGTTTTATTGCCAAAGGATAAACGAATCAAAACGCGATATTATTTATTGACATTTACGCAGAACGCATTTTATCTGACAAAGTATTTTACTCGAGTTCCACGTCATAAAGTTAGATGTATAAAAATGTTTCGTCAACTTAGCGACCGTGCGATACGGGGACGATCCGATAATGAGGGCGATAAAAATTAATGAAGAGTCGTAAAGTGTAAAATTCATGCGATGTCATTGGTGACGATCAAATCTCAACTTATGGGCTCCGTCAGTGTCCGTACTATTAAAAAGCTATAAAGAATTTCGTTTGAATCATTCTGCAAACCGTACAATACTTTTTATTAGTTTTAAATAATTTCATTGAACTGTTTTATTGTAATAAAGTGGTTGTAACAGGAATTCTCGTAATGACTCTTAATCTGTAGTAAAGGTAGTTTTTCATTTTACTATTCTTTAGTTAATATTTATTTCAATTTACATTGTTGTTTTCTTTGAATTCAATATTTAAATCGAGTTTTATTACATGCAATTCATAAGATTGTAAGTAAATTGTAAGTCTTAAGAAAACTAACGTTTCGAACACTTCATGCATTGTTAATAATTTAAATAATTTACTTCCTTTATAAAAATATTATTAATATCTTCCACACTTCACAGTCCACTGAACATTCAACATGCAAATATCATAATTGACCCCTGCACATCCATAAATCGATTTCCATTTTTTAAACATCCGAACAACAATTTTTTTGTATACAATCCGAACCGGAAAGCCAGACACAAAGCCATCGCTCAACCACCGCACCGAAGGGATTAAATGCAATAATTGCGAAAGTGCATAATTAGAATGAGAACCTGTTAATTACATCCTGGCGTCGTCATAGCAATTAATAAAACTAGTAATATAAAACGTTACATTACGTTAGTTTGTGTCGAGGTAATATAGATGTGTCTTGCGGACTGGGTAATTGTGTTGAGCATTTTAAAAACGTATACAGGATGTGCTTTTTGATCAACAGTTTATTTTATACAGATGCTCTAAATTTTTATAAAAATAAAAAACAAGGCCATGCGAGTCATAATTCCTTTGTATATTTAGTAACAATATTTATATCAAGAGTACCAGCAGTTCCGACAAAACGCTGATTGCGTATTAGTAGCTTAGGATTTATGGCAATACTTAACCTGTGGATAGTCGATAGATAGCAGAGAGTGCTCGATTACTTTGCCGTGTAATGATTTGCGACACTTCCTTAAACGTAGATGACGATTTATCTAACGTTTTGGTCTTTAAAGTCTTCAAGGAAAATATCTGCGGGTATGTCAGCTAATAATTTCTATGCAATGTCAATGTGTAAGTGATTATGGACACCTTTTCGTGTCACTTACTGTTTTGTTTACATAAGTAAACAAAACAATTAGCGTATGGGTTCATTGTAGGAATCTCTACATTTAGAGTTCATAAAATAAATTTAATATTTGGCTCCGAGTATATCTCTTATCAATTTTAATTTCGAAATACTCATTCTTATTCATCGTTATATTACTATTTAATATTATAAAAGTACTTTCGGTCGGTATCAATTTACTTTGAATCGCAGAAAACACGTGAAAACTCGGCGTCCCAAAAACAAATGCTTGACTCTTGAATGTTACCCTGTATTTTTATAACCCATCAAACTTACATTAATTCTTATAGAAAGTGACAAATCATGCCAGATTTACTTCCAAAGCTAGCTTCAAACTGAGTCTAGATATGATTACGTCATGTATCGAATGCCACATTATCAACTATATTTCATTCGTACATAAAACGAGATTGTATCGCGATTGTTGTAAATTATTGCGTTATGTTAATGGGATTGATCTCGAATGTTCTTGGCATTCTTATTCGTGCAATTGTCATATTGATTACTTGATGGAATGACATCTATTGCTCAGCTCGGAAATATATGATAATTTTTACTATAATCGGAACCGACTTCGAATGGTCAAAACTAGAAAAAACTCAAATGGGATCGCACGGAAGGCACCAGTTTTCAAATAAAGAAAGAATCATCAAAATCGGTTACCCCTATTCTGAGGTAAAAAAACGCAAAAAATGCAGTCAAATTGAGAACCTATAAAAGTTCAAGACTTAGTTAATAAAGTAGAAGATTCAAAATGTAAATCATCGATTAACAAATTTGGCTGAAATGCATCAATATACTACAACAGATTACAGAAGCAGATAAGGAACCAGCTACATCATAATTTATTTTTAATACTAAAAATAATAGAATTGATGGAATAGAGTTTAAGTATGTATTTGTTTAATTGTTATATTTAACTAAAAATTATTTAAAGATTATGTAAGAATTATCTTCTAGTCTAAGCACGGTACTCAAAATATACTCCACCACATTTTCTCAAAACCTAACCGTTTCGCAAGTACGTCTTGACAAACTGTTTGAGCAAGCAAGTCCAAATAAAGAATACAAATAAGCGTATATTTGAGCAGGTAATTAGCCACCGCAAACAAATGTGCTGTATCGGTGATTGGCAGCATTGTGGGCCGTAGGGCTGCCACTGACGAGTTATCTTTATTTTATTGTATAATCTGTGTTAATATTTAGATGAAAGTGAATAATTGAGTGATGTAATTGTTTTACAAGGGATAGTCATAGATGAACGAATATTTCAGAAGAATGATAGTGAGTAGGTACGTCATTTGTATAAAAATAAGTGTTATGACACGTAGAATACCTTATGTAGCAAGTAATAAGTAGTAGTTCATTAACGTAAGTAGTTTATCTTACTAGCAAGATATGTAATTATTTATTAAGTACCCTAGGGGTGTTTAATGAAGGAAATTATGAGTTTTTTTTTTAATTCTTCTAGAGTGATAACCCTATTCATGGTATACCATGGTGTTAAGTTGCTACGAAAACTAATCGATTTGTTTTTCGTTTTCAAGAATTTGATATCATACTGGACGTAAAAGTGTATACAGATTTTTGTAAAATAATCTCTTATGTTTTTCTTCTTCTGAGAACTAATTCTGATATATAGATACGTACACATGACCTAATTACACGTTATCCTTTTTTAATGTTTTACTTTTATTTAGTGTTACCTGTTAGATAGATAGATAGATAGATAATTCTTTATGACACACACAAGATTTACTTGATGATTTAATAAACACAGAAAAAGACAAATATACAGGGTGTCCCACAGTTGGTATACTAAGCTCAAAAGAGGTTATAGTTTTGCATACGCTGAGTACGTAAAAAATACTTATAAAATTCCAGACGCATTTTTTTTCAAATAGATGAATTCTTAAAACTCTATGTTGTACACCCTTATCAAGCAACCCGCCCAACTTTGCCATTAGCACATGAGCTATCGTTTAAGATTATGTTTTCATAGACAAAGTGCTCACGTTAGAGAAGCGGTATATGCTGGCTGCGCAAAGCTAGAGAAGAAAACATGGATTTTCAGATAAAATTTAGCAAAAAATTTTTGACGTAATTTTGTTGTTGAAGTATTTTTTACGTGATCAGTGTATGCAAAACTACAAGGCCCTTCGCGCTTAGTATACCAATAGTGGGACACCCTGTATACCTGTTATTTGGTTAAAGTAATTATTTATTTTGCCAATTTGCAAACTCTAAAATAGCACTTAGATATGCAATCATTAGACAAAAATATCTCTTCATACTTAAATAGCATTTTTCGTATAATTCTCTCATTACTAATTCGATTTAGCTCCCTAGTAGGGGTTTCAAAATTTCTATTGAAAATTGGTAATTTCAATGTCAGCTGCACTCAACGCACTGATGTTTTGACGGCGCGGGTTTGATGCCCGGAAATGCCTGATTGACGGCTTTAACTCGCTGCTTTGAAATGTTTTTCATAGTTTCGTTCATTTGTGCATTATATGGATAAATTTTTTGAAAGATAGTGATTTTCTTTTAAGTGTAACTTTGTTTTAACTTGGCAATGTAGCTTTTACATGGCAAGAAAATTAAAATCAATTGCAAATACATAATCAATTTTTTTTTCTTTTTACTAACTATATAACTAGCGGTCCGCTCCCGCTTCGCCCGTGGTACATGTTTACGTTTTCTCTTCATAAGAACCATCCTCGTACTTCAAAGAAGATTATAAAAAAAGAATTATCGAAATCGCTCCACCCGTTCATGCGTGATGCCGTGACCAAGGGAAATAGGGATTCATTTTATATATAGAGATAAATTGAGCTACTTTAATATAAAAAAATTGCCTCCTAAGTATGTCCCATACCCCAATGGTTGACAACTAAGCTAAGATATATCTATTGCTATTCACACTCGAGGGTCGCGGGTTCCATTTACATAACATAGGTCAACGATGCAATTATTTCCCATAACGATACGCAATAAAACAAAATGGACGACTCCCATTTACATGTTACGATATGTCGTATACAATAAACACATTATATTGTTTGAAAGACAATTATTATAAACGTATCGGACACTTTAATTGTACCAGCTTGTTTACCGAGCTTTCCTTACTACTGCTTAATTAAAACATTTTTATCGATTACATCTCGACAACGTTGTTGTGACATTTTATGAAATAAGTCATAATAAGTTGGTTTTACTAAAAATACCGTCATAAACATGTTGTATTTCACTATTTTATTTATTTACTATCTTTTAATAGACGATACTATAAAACATATTTCAATTAATAATTTTTCGATTAACATAATCATGTGACCACGACAACATATTACAGCTTATAATGCAAATATTCAAATTCGCATGTCGTATCGTACATCAATGAGATGTCGCATCGGCGTCGTGTCGTGACGTTCAAATGGTCTCCAACGGCTCCATAGCCATATAAGGTAATTTCCGGCAATAATATATGAACGAGTGTTAGTGCATTAAATGTCTATTCAAAACAGCTTTAATATCCCAGTGCGATATATTTCAACCATTTTATTTTGCAAAGATGTTTCATATGAAATGACTGTCACGTGATAATTTAAATAAAATTATACACCTTTCCATTTTGGTCTAGAATATATTTTAAATTATTGAACCGATTTTGATAAATGTCAACCTATAAGATCGCAATACGATCAAAAGTTTCTATAAAAAGTACATAGGTACAGTAGGTATGGAAAGCATATGGAAAGCAGTATGGAATATTTGTTATCACAGTGTTTATAAAATAATTAATATACAACATCTGTCATATCTACGATGTACATAATTAACAGATCAATTACTGCTTCCAATTTTTCTAAAAGTATTTATTATTTTCTCTAAAACTATTTTTGTCAACATGTAATTAAAATCAATCATTCGATGTCGCAATTAATATTATATTATTTCTTAAAATATTCGTCACGCACTTTAAAATTCACTAAAAAATTAAAATTAAAAGCACTTCACAACCGCGTGCAAGCCAGCTAGGCATCAAGAATTAATTTAAATTTATATTTTCTGTAATAAAACGTTAGCGTAAACAAAGATTGTATCCAATCGATCTACATCACAGTTTGATTGACACACAGACGGACAGCCCGCTTCATTCGATATAATTACACTGCATATTTTATTGCATGCGTAACACGTGAGCTGATTTGCATCTTATTGCAAGGGGATAAAGTTGCTATTGCGTTGGGATGTGGTAATTACAATTTAACGGGTATAAACCTTGATTTTTAGATGATTTAGATTTGAGATGGATACTTTGGTCGTAAAGTTTACTTGTGTTGATTATTTGCAAAATTGCTTATCAAAACAAAGCCATAAGAAATGGAAAAACATTAAATATTTTTTGACATTTAAACCTTGAAACTTCCTTGAAACTAAGAATAACTTCTCCCATACAAGTTAACTGCTAAACATATTTAAATATTTTTGACAGTACAAAAGTAATATGTCTTACATAATACATTTACAAAATTATAACGTCATTTGGTAACTGAGACTCCCCTTTCCGAGATGAATTAATAATTATCTTTCTACTTCATTAAATTACCTAAAAATTAAAATTAACTACAAAAATATCGTCGATACCGAAAACTAATTAACAAAAATATCGTCATCGGAATTGGAAATTACATATTTACCATTACATAACTATTCTTCTACAACAAGAGATGAGCAAGCAACAAACACACAGCAGGTGACAGAAGCACGCGACAATCTAGTAACTAAAATCCCATCAGAGGACTGATGGGATTACTATCTGAATGGGATTGTGGGATAGCAGAAAAAAAACTACCCATGTGACCTACTTTAAAACTTTTGCTCCCACTTCTGATCTTTACTTTAAACACTTTAGCATTATTTCCAATACTGATGAACCTTCGAGGCTACGTGCATTGCAATTTCTGGTCTGACGTCATCATATCCAGCATCTCTTTCAAAAATAGCCACTATTACACAAAGAATGGGAGCCATAATGCTTTGTCACATGTTTTATCATAACACGCGGGAATCAATCAATAAATTCGGTCGGGTCGCCTGATTGATTGATTGATTGACGGACAGCTGACAGCGGCCTGGTAATAACAACGAGCGATGTATAAATATATACGTAGTTTATTACTAGCGACCTGCGATTTATTGATGAATATTCAACATGAAGGACCTTTTATTTGAATTTACAATATGAGATGGATTGATTTAATGAATCTAATGTGTCAATGTTTTTTCAAAAACAGATCTTTAGTCATAGATATGCACTTTCCAATCAACTGAAACATCACCTACATCACTTTTATTATTTAAAGGCCAAGGAAAGAGTCCTCTAATTTTAGGCGAAGGCGATTAATACGCTCTGGAATTATACCCAATGTATTTGGCAAAATCAATTATCAACATTTCAATTATATGTAGACCGTCTATCTATAGGATAGAGGAAATCGTTTCGGATAAACAATGACATTCATTTTTTCAGAATTCGGCTCGTGCATATTATGACGTCTTAATAACTTTCACTTTGCGCAAACCCATATGCAGATTGCAAACATAAAAGGGCCGAAATATACCTTCATACACCTAGTACACCTTAATATATTTGAACTATAAAATAACTAAAAGTTGGACTACGCATGGGTTCAAGGTTTTCATCACGTTCAATTTACTGAATTTGCTTCTCCATAGCACAACTATTATACCAAAAAATACTTTTCTGGCAGTCCAAATATCACCAGCTTGTCTACAAACCCATCAGATGGCTACATTTCTGCCAGGAAGTTTCCACGGAAAAAACAATTTTAATTCCCAACGGAAGCGCGGGACTAAATCAATATGATATGACAGTTACGGTCAATTTATGGGCGCTAGTTAATTACAAACGGGTGGGGGTGGGGGGAGTCTAATGACTTGTAAAGATGCTGTGTTCGGTATGTTATTGTTTGTGGTATGTTTTTATGTGTTTTGGGGCAGTTTGGAATGTGTTTAGAATTTGGATTGTGTATAGCTTTGTGATGAGATAGTTGGGATAATTTCACATTTATCTTTGGCAGTAATAAGCCTTCTTAGTAGACAACTCCTTCTTGATCTATCGATTATTCAGTCTTACTGATAGATTAGATTGAACCAGCTTATTAACGTCACTATCCTTAAAAAAATATTGTTTAAATGATAAGTATGTAAATGAGTGAGATAGTAAATTAAAACACATTAAACATCGAGGATTATTAGAGGCTGTAGGACAGGACAGAAGGATTTTTATATCCCACCCATATCCCATTATCTTTAAACTTTTCCCTCCCACTGTCTCATAGAAGCAATAGTAATGAATAAATCCCGCTTTAAACCCCATTATCGCCTACACTACGCATGTGCTGACTGCTCGCTTCTGGCCTGTCAAAACACCATCCGTTCGCGCCAATTGATACAACACAAACACTGTGGGTAATGTACGTTTGATTGTGATGTGGCCATGTATTCATTTATTTTATTAGTGAGAATTGATAAAAAAATATTTGAGAAAAAATTGCAAAAAAATTATAGTGGCACGAAGGTTTTTTTGATTGGTGTGATGGAAAAACTGCATTTTATGAATAATTTTGTATACAAAAAAGCTGGCTTTTGTAAGGCATTTTAGTAAGTTGATAGTAGTAGATATTTCTTACACATTTAATTTAAGTCTTCTTCAAAGTAGGTACTTTTTACAGAAACTACAAGCTAAATATGGAATTAATGCCTATTTACTTACTAATAGAATTTTAAACTTTCAAATAAATTACTCAACAAAAAAATCATAGCCACCGTCTCACATAGATACTTTATAGCGCATTTGATCGAATTATACCTTCCTATGTTTACACAATCGACTTTTTGATCTGATTCTAACGACGTGCCGCGCGATCCGAGCAATTCGGTCGATATTACGGCATCGATTATTCGATACTCGTGAATAATCGATATTCGACATGTTTATAGCCTGTGCTGAAACAATCAGTTTGTTCCTTGTGTTTTTTCAGAGCAAATAGATTGCTTTGGTGCTGTTTGATTTGATAAGGGTGTAGGAAATTTATAATAGCTGTAATTTATATGGGTCATTGTCAAATTTTGCGCAGGTAAACGTAACTGCAGATT
>CAJQZM010036086.1:0-15144 GCA_907164665.1 Colias nastes
ACGTAGCCATGTTTTTTAAGCCCCGCCCACTGGTCCGTTGTCAATTATATAAATATTTCAAAACAAACATCTGCAAAATGATTTTTCAGGTACACATATTTATTTCTGTATAATTTACAATCCATATTTTCAAAATTATGTTTTAAAATTAAAACACATCATTTTATTTTTTAAGAATTGATCAATGATTATCTTATAAAATAATGAATTTTTATTACCATTGTTCATTAATTCGAGGGAATAGTCGTCACTTCAGCAGTGCAATATCCCATCTTGATAGTTTGCGGTTGGTCTTATTGAAGCGGGAATGAAGATTTGATATTCCTGATGAAATATAGTTTCTATGGAATAGAACTAGTGGTTGAATTTACATGTATATTAGATTGGAATTTATTTGTTGTTTATTAATCTAATGAAGATATTTTTTATTGTTTCAAATTCACTGAAATAATGTCCGTTTTCATATACGTTGTCTATTCTCATTTTATTTTTTTTATTCAAAAGATCTTTGTTTAAAATGTCATAGGTAATAACACTTTTGAAAATACTATTGGTAGGTACCTACTAATTAAACATATAAACTAATTAAAACTTCGTTCCAGGTACATTTTCCTGGCGATCTATACGGCGGAGATGATAATAAAGTGCATAGCGAAGGGGTTTATTCTGAACAAGTACACATACTTACGCAACCCGTGGAATTGGCTGGACTTTGTTGTGATCACATCGGGATATGCTACCATTGGAATGGAGGTGGGAAACCTAGCTGGGTTGAGGACATTCAGGGTGTTAAGAGCCCTCAAAACTGTTTCTATAATGCCTGGTGAGTAGATTTGTTTTTATTCACAATAAAGGATTATTTTGAATAAATAACCTGAATTGCCTTGATGCATTCGAAGAGGCATAATAGGTAAAATGTGTTAATATACCTAACGATGGTAAATTAGTTTATATGGGTATCTAGTACCTATACAAATGACTATTTCCTGTACGCGGATTCGTCATTGAATAGGTATTTAAGAATTGAATTTTTAATACTATTTCTCTGAGTTACATAAAAGTTTTAATTATAAATACGTACATATATGCACCGAATTTATTTTAATTTTTATTTAATTTTAATTAATTTTTGCACTATTATTTCATAAAATACGTTTTAAAATAAATCAATGTTTTAATAAAATATGGCAATATATTCAGACTAATAGTATTAGTTCTTCTAATAAATCCTATTTCATTTGAGTTAATTTGTCGTTAGCGTCTGACATCCGCTTTTCATATCAGATAACTTTATAGCCAGTTATTTTAGTAGGTGTTAGAATTAATATTCATGCTCAAATGTTTGAGTGCTATTTTAAAACATGATATCGTAACAGTTATCAAGTTGAAAATTGTTATATCTAAACTCTATAGTCTTATATTATTATAAAGCTGAAGAGTTTGTTTGTTTGTTTGAACGCGCTAATCTCAGGAACTACTGGTCCGATTTGAAAAATTCTTTCGAAGTTAGATAGCCCATTTATCGAGGAAGGTACCTTAGGCTATACATATATCATCACGCTAAGACCAACAAGAGCTAGTTATGAATAAAATCTGATATTAAATAAAATGTTCGCACAAATGCAGTGTGTTAATTGATATTTTGTGTATGTCATGTAGAACATAAATTATTTTCGCGGTTCATTTCTCTTTGTGATATTGAACATTGATGGAGATTGATAACATTCGGAAACAAGCCGACGTACAGTTACATTACATGTAAATTGATTTCATAAAACATTTCGATATATTTTAAAGTTGTATTCAGTAATAATGTATCATTTACTTTATTTTTTAAGCAAATTGTTATTAATAAATCATAAGATATAACGAAACGAAATGAACTGACTCATATAACTATTGAAAAATCCTTGTAGTAACAATGCAAAAATATTTCAATCAAAACAATAAAAACATGATATTATTGTTGCAAAGTTCTTATCCATTACATAGAAGTCTAGACTTCAATCTCTCTAAACCAACAATGTTTGATAAAAGCAATATTTGAAAAGCATAAAGCCGTACTAAAGAGGTGCTTCAAAGCAATACTGTATCGAGATCTAACTGAAATGTTGAGATACGTATATTAAGGTTTCAAAAGCAACGTTACAAAAGCGTTCTTTGCCACAAAATGCGAAGATGATTTTAATAAATCGTGTTTGTCAGTTATGACTAAGTTTATGCATCGTTTTTAATAAATTAAATGTATAGGTACAGTTACAATTTGATGACATATTTTGAAGTAGTCAATTAATAAATAAAACATTAAGTATAGTTAAATTTATCTACGGTAACAAACGGTGAATTTATTTGGTCAAATCGTTTATTTCATCCGACACGAAAAAGAAATATTATACGTAAACATTTGTTTTAATTAAAAAATAAAAATTCATATTTAAAGAAGATATTTAAGAATAATTTATATTCACATAAATACACCTAGTATTCAATATTGTGCACGTTTCGTTGGACACATCGGTTTAAAGATTAAAAGCATCCATGCGATTCCTTCATTAAACTGTAGCAAACAAGTCTTATTGTCTTCTAATTGGCATCCAGTTTTGAATCTCTAAAGTGCTTTTATTAATTGGCCTGCGAATCAGCTATGAATTGTGTATCATTGTTTACGAATATCAACTTTAATTGGAATTGTAAGCACAATTGTATTGTTTCAGTTATTAGCCAAGATGTTAATTCGGTAAACAAATACCAAAATAAATGCTTATTTCCCACAATAATGTGTTAAATAGCGTGATTGGATAATTGAATATTATTTAAATGCAAAATTGTTGTATTCATTGATCATCATATTTTCATAATTGAAATAGTATAAATAAAATGTTACATTTCATTAATAAATATTGCACCTGAAATAAAAATATGATAAGCGATGTACACATCACATTTCTCATTTAATAATTTTCAAACGAATTTACCATAGAAAAGAGTAAGAGACACTTTATTTAACATACACTAAATATACACTATATATTGCATATAATAAGTATCGTATCGTTGCGAATGCCATTGCAATTATTGCAATGGCATTCGCAACGATACGATACGATTTTAAGAAAATAAAGGCTTCTCTATCCCCTATTAAATACAGCATTTCTTCACCTTATTATAAATTTAATACATATGAAATTGACATAGTGAATCTTCTTTATAGGATTAAAAACAATCATCAACGCACTGCTCCACTCGTTCAAGCAACTAGCTGAAGTAATGACGCTCACAATATTCTGCCTCATGGTGTTCGCACTATTCGCCCTGCAAGTATACATGGGGGAACTAAGGAACAAATGCGTGAAGAACCTGGTTATACCAGCGGGAGAGAATTTCACAGATGAACTTTGGGCACAGTGAGTGAACTGTTTATTACCTTTGTGAGAGTTTTAACTTGTGTTGTTCTCTAGGGATGGGGTACAATTGTTTGTGTGAATAGAATTTGTATAGAAGCTTTTGAACATGTGATAGTTAGCTGTTTATAGATATACGTAATTGATAAAGTGTAACCCACTTCAATTTTTAATTTTTCATAAAAATAAATAAAGAAATTTTACAGTCGTCAAGGTTCAAAGTCGTCGTCATTATAAAAATAACAAGAAATCGCATTTCCTTTCTTATATTACTCGAATTTTCCGCAGATGGATAAAGGACCCTTCACACTGGATGATGAATGATGAAGAATTGCCTATTTTGTGTGGAAATCTCACCGGGGCCAGACATTGTCCGCCGGAATACACGTGTTTATGTGTCGGACCGAACCCTAACCATGGATACACGAACTTCGATAACTTCCTCTGGTCCATGCTCACTACGTTCCAACTCATCACTTTGGATTACTGGGAAAATGTTTATAATATGGTAAGTCACCTAGTTCAGGAAATTATTTATTAATTTCAATTTGATTTATTTATTTAACACACATAACACATTATACATACTATTAATACAGGTCATCCCAATTCGATAGAGGTACATTGATAGTACTAAATATTTTTTTAAAGATAAATCATTTAAATCCCGTTAAATAAGCATTTAATGTAATATCATATGTATTTTTCGTATAATTTATTTTATCAGTCCTTTCGCATAGATAATTTCATCCATACCTTTCGGTCCGTCCCTTCCGTGTTTTACCTGATTCATATCAAAATGCCTTATAATATTTTTAACAACCCTTTTCCCATTATGCCAAAAACACGCTACTTTACAACAATATGATATTTCTGTCACTGGTGCTACTTAACATAGTCAATTTAAAGACCATGGCATTTAATAGAACAAGGAAGGGGTTCTTATCGCGGTAACTTGACTCAGCTCAATTTTACATGACTTGGCGTGATTTGCAGTATACACGATATAGACGGTTGCGGTATTTATGGAAATTTCTGTGAATTTTTAAAATGTTTACAAGTATTTATCTATGCTGTTTCGCGTGACAATGTAAAGCAAACAAACAAATGAATAAACTTTTACATTCGACGTGCTACGTTTTTACGTAGACGTACTACGCGCTACGCGTTGCTACGTAGCCTAAAGTTTGTATTGAAGTCTTGTATAGTTCACACATTAATAAGTTTGACCGTGTTACATAGCAAACGAATAAAGTTTTACATTCGATGTGCTACGTTTTGGCGTAGAGGACTACGCGCTACGCGTTGCTACGCAGCCTAAAGTTTGTTTTAAAGTCTTGTATAATTCAAACATTTACAATTTTTACAAGGTTTTGCATAGCAAACATACAATATATGAATAAACTTATACCACACTTTTACATTCGATGTGCTACGTTTTGACGTAGACGTACTACGCGCTACGCGTTGCTACGTAGCCTATAAACTTCGATGAAAATGTAAACTAAACACAGACACAATTGCTTTCCTTACGTCGGTAACCACTGTAAATGCTCTAGAACACCGCAATGCGACTAGTCGGTAACGCACTATTAGGATTTCATTACTTGCCTGGTCGCCTACAATTACCTTGCGTATGCAGCCACAAGTCACTCAACGTTGACGTTGAGCGACTCAGCGAAGAGGCTATTCATGACTCGACAATATCATGGATACAAGTATCATTGATTAAATCTTGTCTTATATTAAACATCCAACACTCTTGATTAAATTTTGTTTTACGAATTGTTCGAAGAATTTTATGTGGAAGCTTTTTTTGTATCATATCTGCTTATTTTTGACCGTTGGCCCAATAGTTGGCTAGTTTAGGTTTACCCAATTGTTATAGCTGTTGTTCTTACTTTATTTACGTACATAAGATACCAAAAAAGTAAATTGCTGAGACAACGTCAACATTTAGGCTACATTTAACCCGGACCTTGATTTAATAAGAAGATAGCCGACCCAAAGCTTGCTTCAAATATACATTCAGTGTATGAAGCAAAACATGTTTTCATAATATAGCGAAGTATTACCCGGAGAATCAAACAAAATTCCTCGCTACATTATCTTACACCCGCGGTCCTACCACAACAAAGGCTTCGTAACTGTATATGGGATGTAACGCTTGTGAAAATTAATTAAAAAGGACATGATGGCCCTTGTGGCATGCATCATTATATGATATTTAATATGTTAAAATTTAGTAAATAGATTTAAGAGGAAAATCCAGAACCCGCATCTATTAAATTTTTCAGAACAACTTTTAAGCAGCTAGATATTTTTTCTTTTATATTCGTTAAAATTTCTTTTGTTTACAAGCCAAAAAAAGGACCCCTTATTAATCCGTACGACCTACATATTTTTTATTCTCTTTAAGTCCGTGTTATTAAAAAGGAAGGGTTAATCAATAAACGCTTAGTATAGATACAGCAAGAAAAGTGACTTAAAATAAATGCGATGAATATTATATTTTTGTAAAAGTTGTTAAACATTAAAGCTCTAACGAATAAAAAGCCTTATAATTCTCTTCTCTCTTATGAAAACATGACGGTAGTAGGATGGTTTGTAGATTTTTACATTTCTTCAAATAAAAACGAAACAACAGATTGTGATGAAACTTGGTAGTTATTTTGTGTGTTCACAAGAATCATGGAAAAACTCATTTGCTAAGAAATATATTATTATTGTATCAGGTGTGTTATTTTAGAAGTTCTTGCGAACAAAACTGCGCGCGTCCGCTATAGTACACACACAGTAATTAAACAAGAGTCAATAGCAAAAAACAGAACTGTAATGAGTCCAAAATAAAATGCGATAAAACGTGTAAGCCCTCGTTTATTTCAGGACAGATATAAACGACAAGCCAAAATAAGGGTCGGTTAGACCGCTATCGAATTAGGCAAATGTAGGGTAATTGGTAGCGCGCTTAACGTTAATTCATACAAGAAAAACTTTATAATTCGTATAAATTTACGTTTATTTCTGATGTGGAATATCAAATGCTTTTCCAAGGTAGTAATGGAATTGTTTAAATTATATTTAACAAGGTATTTTCAATGCAACTCCTGAATGTTGAATGTTAAGGGAACAAACACTGAGAGGTACTGAATCAACTTTGTTAATTAAATAATTATGTTTGTTCTTTTCAAGATGACGCTGAAAATTAAAATTCAAATATTCAGCCATGGTAATAATGATTAACTAAAATAAAAAAAAATTAAACTTATTTACTAATTGACGAGATTATTATTCAGTTTCTTGTTGTTGGATATGGAGGTTATAGCATATTTTTTCAAACACAGGTACAATATTTATTTTTTATTAAAGTACATAGGTATATTTTCGTTTCTTTTCAGGTACTATCATCCTGCGGTCCGATGTCAGTGTCATTTTTCACGGTAGTTGTGTTTTTCGGATCTTTCTACCTCATCAACCTAATGCTGGCCGTCGTAGCGCTGAGCTATGAAGAGGAATCGCAGATAACACAGGAGGTAACGTTGTAATTATATATTTCATAAGCATTTGATACGGTTATGTTCTTAAATAAGGCTGATATTATAGCGTTAGAATAGATAGTAATCTAAAGTTGCCTTGGAATAATAGTAATGCGTTGTATTTGAGTTACATATTATTTGTGTGACATTTTATTTGTTTAAAAGTAATGTTACGATTCAATGAAAAAATACTCATTATAGTTAATTGAACAGTATAACAGCTCTGTTATTTTTTACTAGATTTCCGCCCGCGGCTTCGCCCGCGTTTTAAGATTAAGATTAATACTCACCAAACAAAGATATCGAAAATATCAAATCACATTTTTTATGTACGAAATATGATCAAAAATATTTTTTTATTCTTTATGTTATTTAATATAGGAAAGAAAAAAAGACCTAAACGAGCACCGGGACGATTCAACCTTCAGTTTCGACCCGTCGTCACTCGCCGTACGAACACTCGCAAAAGACAAGAAGAAACGCATCGATGCTAGGAAAGGACTCTTGCTTGCTTCATACTCCAGAAAAAGAACGAGGAGACGCAAAAGAGGCAAGACGGTACACCATGCTGTTACTTCGACCGCTGCTGATTCTAATAGGTAAGAAATGTAACGAAATGTTTCGATAAATTTGGTAAGAAACCTATTGACGCTAGGGAAGGGCTCTTGCTTGCTTCATACTCCAGAAAAAGAACTAGAAGACGTAAGAGAGGCAAGACACACGTGATTCTACACCACGTGATTCTAACAGGTAAGATATGGATAAGACAGTATTAAAAAATAGCGAATGTCCCCATGCAACAAACAAGAAACGCGTCGACGCTAGGAAAGAGCTTTCGATGGCAAATATAGGAGACGCTAGAGAAAGAGCGTCTTTAAAAATGCTTAATGAAAAAAAAATATTTGCCAAATATTTGTAGTGAAGGCAATAATTTCGTTTACTATAATTTGAAACAGTGATCCTATAATGTAAAATAATCAGTTTTGCTAAAAGTATAACAAATAATCTTAGCAAATAATGTTCTGTATCGTATCACATGACGCGTTTATATTATCATGTTGAACAATACATTCCGCTTACGTGTTTGGGTTTTGACGTGTCACAGTGAGACGTAGACAGTAACGTGTAAATCCAACGTTCTTTAAGGAATTGTATTATTTTACACTAAAAGAATAATATAATATCGGTAGTTTATAAAACAATACGTGAAAGAGGTGTTCCTACGAGACGATTTTTATAAAGATCGTATTTTGCGTTTTATATTTAATAATTTATTGAAGAACGAGAGAACAACGAGAATCTGCACGAAATACATTTAACTATCACATCGTAAGCACACACATCGTCACACATCGTAAGCCTATCTTGTATCTTAAATTCATAACATATTACCAACTAACAGCCCCGCTCTATTCCATTTAGCGCGACGTATAGTACAGGAGACTTCATGTTGAACTAAGATAAAAAATTTATTACGTAATGATGCAAAGTGCCGTAGACTAAATTTTCTACTCAAGGGACGCGGAGCGAAAACTTAGTAAAGTTTTTATAGCTTCACGTCAGATGACGTCTTTTATGTCGCTGATATAATGATGAATATTTGATTTTCGTTAATAAAGTCAGCCAGACGCCTGGGGAAAAATGTTAAAGAAGGCAGGCCTATCTTTAGCATCAGTTTATTTTATGAATGCCTTCAAAAGTAATCGCATAAATTTCAATCGAGGGGATCAAACGGATAAATCAGATTCTTTTCAGTTATAGAAATAATATTTTTTCTGATGCTTAGCATTTGCCAACTTGATTTAAAATTATATATAAAGCCTAGTAGCAGTTAAAAGCGCAATACAAAATTTGTACAAATTATCCACGATCAAATATTTTCGAGTTTATGCACAAGCCGCAAAAAGATTTGTGTCAACGTAACAAAGTATCGGTCTTAGCGGGAACAACATTGGGGATAAAACAAAATTTATACTCACCTTAAAATGCTACACTAAATACGTTCTCCGGTATAGGTAATAAAATACCACCATTTCCATTACGGCTTATTTCGTACGATCGAATTTGGGAACGACTTGTCGTTTTAATAAGAAACATTTTGACTTTTGAGGTTATGTCGCGTTTTATATTATATCGTTCCAATACCTATGAAGGTTTATGTTAAGCTTATGTTTTACTTACTATAAAAATTATTGTTGCGGTATAAATTGTTTTAAAAATATAATATATTTGCAACAGTTCCATGAAATTATTCTTCAATATTAATGCTACGAGAACTAAGTAGTAAAATGCATAGATTAACATTAAATCGAAGTCAGTGTTTCCAATAACAGTAAATATAAGGGACCACCTTAGCAGAGAAATCGGTGAAAATATACAGTGGAATAGAGAACCTTCGATTATAAAGTCCATTAAAAAGAAACCAGAATTCAATAAGCGCTTGTAGTTTCGATAACTACTTATTGCTATTAATTTAACTCTACCATAAATTTAAATCAAATAATACCAAAAAGAGCAACTAGTCATTTTCATTAATAAACATAAGGCGAATTATTATCCGGGCGAAACGCAGGTGTCTATTGTATACAATATTACACCACTTGCAGCTTGCTAATGCTTAGTAACTAGAGCCAGATGTGATGTCTCTAATTGGCGAATGTTGCTTGATAGAATCTGCTCATTACATTCATGACATTGCTTTTATATTCGTCGCTATTGCTTTTTCATAGACGTGTGTTGTGTTCTTGTACTGCTTTTGTTCTATTGTAAACGTTCTCATCACAATCTTTGGAAGATCTTTTCTCTACGTTTTTATAGTTATCCACCTTTAGAGAGTGTATCTAATACTGTATTATGAATGATAAATAATAATACCAATTTAAAACATTATTTTATCAAAAATTATCTATTTCAAAAACCGAAAATGTATTAGTCTAAAAAAAAGTATTCTCACAAATAAAATTATGCTGGTGATTGTTAATATTCGTGTTTAATCACTTATTATGCGGTACTGTCCCTCCCTTGTGCTTCAGTTTTATGACAGGAAGAATAAAGTCGTTCCGTTCAACATAACCAGAAACCGTTGACCTCTGTTATCCAAACTTGTAATGGATGCACTTATCTTTATAACACATGTAATATTTTCTTTATTTGAACTTCCAATGGTATTTATTTCCCCTTTTAACTAAATGGTTGTACACAAAAAGCATTTAGATTCATCTAAAGTTTGCGTGCTTTTTAACTTGTAAAGATAAAGCCAATATTTCTACAAGAATCATGTTAAGTAGGTAGTAGAAATGAAATGAAATGAATGAATCATGAAGGTTTTTAATGCCTGATAATTTTTATTTAATTTTTATTATTACGCCTTAAGTAGTTATTCTACACACTAGAAATTTTAACTTTCATAATCATGAAGGGTTTACATCAAGCTTAACAGCACACACGACATCAATTATGAAACACCGTGGATGCAAGGCGTAAACTAGTTAATAATTTATCAGCGGTGATTACGAACTTAAAATAATCCGTATTGAATTAAATGAGTGGATAATGCAGGTGACGGTGTACAAAGTGAACTAGTGTTCCCATTTCGAATAATTAAATGAATCTGGATTTATCATTAAGTTAAACGAAGTAGGTAAGTATAACTAATGAGATAGTGGTTTAACAGAAACCGCGAAATAATGAACTGTAGAGAAATTTTAATTGTTGGATATTTAAGTTTAAGAATAAATTAATAGTCTTTCTATATTTTTAAAAGAATTCACATGGGAAAGTATTCCACAATACCGATTGATTTTAATAAAATAAAAAAATTAATATTTCACTTACCTATTAATTGAAAAATAGCCTAACAATGTAATAATATCTATAACTCATGAAGCATATTTTCATAAACTTTTACTTCGAACAAATAATAAAGAAAAATAAGTAAAGCTTGACTCAATGGGTTTAATTCCAAAATCCCGGTAAAGGAAAGTCCGACCAAAGTGATACCTGTCCGGAATAGTGCTAAGCTAGCTTTGTTCGGTATTGCAATTCCAGATTTGCAGCTTTCTTGTTTTCCAAATTGCGTCATAAAAGTCGCTATAGGAACGAGTGTAAACAAAATGTGGCAGAGAAAATAGGGATGTTTTTTTCAATTTGAGTTTGTACAACTGTTGAACGTACGTCCTTACTTTTAAATACTTATAAGATAAAAATTTGTATATTACATGAAAGTTGAGCCACCAAGGCTAGGGACCCCTGTAAAATCAATGAGTATACGTTTACGAAAACATGATAAAATTTCATAAACCACGCTGCTCTGAATATCGGCTTTATCCATTATATGAACTAAGCTCTCATATTACATACTTTAATTAATTAATCAGATACGAGCGTATAAGCCTCTTCCATGATCCAGATAGATGTAATTACACACAGGAGGTCGAGTGTGGTTCTGATAGAAAATTTGGAATTCCCGTTTACCTGTATTAATCTTTGCGTCACTTGACCGGTAAAACGAAGGTAGATTTAATAACCTTTTAATGCTGTAACATACTAGCCCCGCGCTTGAATAAATAGTCAATTTATTATGTTGAGGTATCTTTATCCTACTAGATCATAATGTTAAGATTAGACATTTGTTGTGTTTGTTATTTGTTTTTATGATGGCGTCACTAGCGTGTATAAACCACTTATGTACCTTCAGAAATATCTTATGTAGGCAGTAGCAAAATACGGTCTATGAATTTATATGTAAAAATTAGAACCAGGAAAGAATTTGTAGAAAATTAGAATCATTGTTATTGTAACCAAATGTTTAGCTAAACAAACTCAATTTTGGTATAAAACTGGTCGTTTTCAAACAGTTAAACTTTCAACTTGTGTGCATTTGAACACTTCAGTCTTTAAACTTGGCTCATTCCGTAGCTGAAGCTTTATTACCATCAAAGCAATTACTGCCCAGGCTATAATGTTAGTTATAAAAGTATGACTTGCGATTGCCGGGTTGTAGTTATTTATTCCATTATATTTATGTGGAACATTTTGTTGAAATATTTAATACAAAGGAATTGTGGACTACATATTTAAATAGAGCAATCGTTTACATAATTTGTATGTTATATTGCTATACTTAACGTCAAAGAAATGAAACCTATTATCTCTATATATAAAAATGAATCCCTATTTTCCTTGGTCATGGCATCATGCGCGAACGGGTGGACCGATTTCAATAATTCTTTTCTTATAATATTCCTTTTAGTACGAGGATGGTTCTTATGGAGACGTAAACATTTACCACGGGCGAAGCCGGGGCGGGCCGCTAGTAATGTATATATTAGACTATTTACTCCAAAATGAAAGCTTTTTTCACTTATCAAAACAGTAAGCGTCGCAAAACATCAATAACACATTCAATAGCGACGGATGACACACTCTAATTTCGTCACACGTGGAACCCGAACAGTGAACAGTAATCACAGTCGACAATCGACCCAGATCCATCGCGGTATCTTCTGTTGCCACTTGTGATAAGGCGGCCAACCGTCCCCATTCTGCGGGACCGACCCGCAATGATGGATGTCCCGCTTTGTTATAATCAGTAAAATAGTCCCGTAAACCGTTGGATGCGTCCCGTATGTCCTGCAATTTTTTTTTGAACACAAACACATAATTACGCGAAAAGTGGAAAAAGTTTTTTTATAAAACATCAATGTAGTATCACTTCTGTTGCGCGAACAAGGGGAAATAAACTTGAAAAACTGCTTGACCAGTGAGCAATATGTTTGGAGAGTCATATTCCGAGGAGGAGGGGGGATGAATATGACTGAAAATGAGATGACGTCTGAAAAATCTGCTCAGAAATCCCAAACTGTTAAAAAAGAGTCCCGCATATAATGTCCAGAAATATGGCCACCCTGGTGAGTCGACGAGGAAACCATTCCACGTCGCACGCCCCGACCGCCGCTCAACGACCGGAATATTACGCAAAGTACGAAAGCATTTAGACATTTTTCCACCGTATAAAACTAAACCTAGATTGTTGCATCGGCAGGTGTAAAAATGAATATTCACAGCGGCGCTCGACATTTTCAATTCTGTAATATTCTGCGGAGTGTTATGCAAGTTTAATTTATAGATGTGAAAATATGATTTCAAAAAGTTCTGTAAAATGCTATATTTTCTTGCTCTCTTGTTGTGTATTTGTACTAAGCACATTTTCAAAATATCGCTAGAGAAGTACCATGATAATGTTCAATGCAATTCCAATCAGAATATGATTTTTAGAATAAAAAGGAAAAACGGTTGTGGAATTGCTAAGTATTTGGTTATTAAACTAATTCCTCAGCATGACTAATAAAATCGATACCATAAAATAATGATAAAACGAACACTTAGATGTGTTTATCAGCTAAGGAATCAATTAATACATGCAATAATATCATCATGCATCCTACAGATAAATCTTCTAAAACTGCGATAAACTTAGGCACTTTTGCAAATATTAGCAGCATTTTTTGAGGAATAATTTCAAAGCAAAATTTTCTGGTAGCTTGAAGTGCAACGGGTCTAAAATCGTAAAGCCAGTGGGTTGGAAGAGCTCAATTTACTCGGCGAATATTGCTTGCATGAGCGCGATGCTTAATATCGATTGCAGAACCGTAGTTTAATGACGTAAATGTCGTAGGTACCTGAATTCCGTGTCAGCTGTTAATAATGACACAAAGCCTGCAATTATTTCGTTTTCTTTTGTAGATTCTTCTGGGTACAATTCATTATGGTAGAGCGGAGATTTTTACATCTTTGCTGAAACAAGTAGAACAGCATGGTTAATTTAATCAATACTGAAATATTGCATTAAAAAAAGCTTTTTAACAGTCATGAAAAATAAAGCAGAAGAAATAATTAAAAGCACTAATTCTAGTTTTTTTTAAGTTGACGCTTTTCCCCGTTAATAAAACTAAGCTAACTGGGATATTACTAACATTCGAAACTCTTAAAATTATTTGTTTGCATTTTTTTCCAAATATCCGTATATGAAAAGAATGCCGTTTAATAATAATATATTACAATGTTAAAAATAGACAAACACATTTTATTCTCATCAGGAGTACAATTACTTCACGATACATCCCCTTAGTACATCACCCATCCTTTCAGAATAAGTGCCTTTGTTCGTTTTTATGCTTAGAAGTTTAATCGTTAATTCATTAGGGGATGCAGTCGTATACTCAACCCGACTTGCATCTTGTTTGACCTATTTAAAAAGTCAACAAACGTAGGGAACATTAGCATGATAATAATGTTTACAAAGGCTACTATCGTAAACGACGCTTTTAACGTTCTGGGTCTTAGTAGAAAGCTAGATTAGTTTCCTTCTTTGGTTAATTTGTTTTAAGGTGTATTCAAGAAAGTAAGTAAAGATTTAACAAAAGGAAATCGCACAAAAATCATTAAAGAGAACCTAAATAACCCAGACTTCAAGTTATATTCCATGTACCTAAGTACCTGACTATAGATACTCGCGATCTATTATTTTAATTTATTGCTATCCAAACTGCATTAAACAATCATATCATTACTTTATAATCACATGAAAATGCGGTTAATGTATTTTGAAAAAACATCTAAGTATATTATTAATTAAATGTGGCATTCAATGATTTATTTGATGTTAATCTTTCCAGATCGAGATCGCGGTCCCGTTCCCGCTCTGTCACACCGAGCGGGTCTCCACCACCGATACCACCAGTGCCAGCCCCTCCCCCACCCTCGCACACATTGCACCCAGATAATGCTTTAGGTAAATTATTTGATACCTATCGTTATACATGTATTGATTTGTTTTATAATGTAACCTAGCTCTCTATTTCTTTTTTTTTCTTTAGTAGGTTTCAAAGAACTGCTTCATTATTTCGAAGAATTTTGTAATAAAACGTAAACTGCCGCATAACTCTGAATATTCTCATTTAGTATACTAACACTCATTTCAGATACTAACAAAATATATTCAACATATACACCATTAACTTCAACAACACATTCGTCAAGTCTTATTAAACGCAACATAACATACAACCAGGTCGCGGCGCGCTTAGCGTGGCTGGACGGCAGCTCAGCGACCACAGCAACAACCGCGAGTCGTCCCTCGACGACTCCGGCGTGGTGGACGACCACGACGACGGCGAGCACACGTCGGACGACCAGGCGCCCCACCC
>CAJQZM010036086.1:20144-41316 GCA_907164665.1 Colias nastes
AACCCACAATAAGCTACTATTAGGATAGACACAAAAAGCCAATCATTACATATGAACCTGCTCGTTTGGGCCCACCATCTTCGTCAACGGCATCCTGATGACGAAGGAATAGGGGCAAACCGTACGCTGACCTCCGTCGCGGGGGAGGTCCTTCTGAACCGCTAGCCTAAAGTTTTAAATAACAGAATGTTTGTACCTCATGTTCAACCCCAACTAAATACAGAGCGAAGAAAATATGTTGAAACCTATGAAAGTACGTTGAATGGAACTAACATAATTATTTTGATCATTAATGAATACATAATATACACTGTATCTGGCATCAGCTTACTCGAATCGAAGAAAACATGCAAAGAATTGACCAAAATCGACTATGTAATCAAATACATTAATAAATCCTATCAAAAATTTACAAATCTATGTACCTAGAAGCCCCTTTATCATGCAGTCCAACGACAAAGACCTTATTTTCAACGCGTCAACTGCCCAGAGACTTCCCGGAAGGTAACGTACCTGTTCGTTGGGTGCTGCGCCGGGTAGGAGCAGCAGCGGGAGGTTGAGCCAAGCACCACCGATCTCACTGATATCGGACGCATCAGAAGCTCGGGAGGACTTCCTGCTGGACGCGTGTGAGCCGCGCCGTACGTGTAGTAATGCGCTAAGACGGCCGCCCCACCCGCCGCCGGGAGACCATTTCGTGCTTTCTTCCTCTGGTGACGGACTGCGGTTCTTCCGCCTGATTGGAATTTCGTTTTGGGTATTGTTCGAAAGTTACATTCACAAAAGAATATTAAAATACGCCGAACAACCCCGGGTTCGAGTACCGCCACAGGATCAAAATTTTCCTATTATGTATTTTTTTCAAAATTTTTACAGCATTTTAAATTTTAATGCTATGAAACTCAAATTAATTTGAAGTGAAGTAAAAAAAAGTTATTAAAGTAAAAATATGTGCAAGTAATATAATATAATGAAGACTATAACGAAAAGTCCCATAAAATAAATTTTGAAATTCATGACGTTAAAAACAGATTGTATGTATAGGTATTTACAAATTAAATTAGGCTACGACTTACTTTTGATACTCCCTCCACGCTCGCTGTATAGTTCGCGCCGCCTTATCCTGCCGTTTCCATATCCTAGTAGAAGAAACGATTTCCAATTCCTTCCTTGTCGGAAATTGTTTCTTGAACTTAATATCCATTTGCTCTTGCAACTGGCGGAATGTTTCCGTTTCCTCAACATGACCTAGCACGTGCTTTACCAGAGCATGTAGTATATCTAAACAATGGATCTTATTGCCCTTGGCAATCGGAAGGTTGAAACTCACTAGCGCTACTGTATTCGGTTTAGATATACCTAGAGGGGGATCTAACGACGCTATAAAATCTGATAGTTGAGCAAAACTTATGAACTGTGTTGCATGAGGGTCATACCTGTAAAGAATATACATTTACATATTATGTATGTTCATCAATTACTTTTGGAAGATAAAAAAGCTTACAGAAACATGTTCACTCACTTGGACCATCTAATATAAAACATTTCGAGATCATCCTCCACTATACCGATTTCTTCCTCTTGATGAGCTTGATTAAAATTTTCTAGAATTATCGCTATGTACATATTTATCACAATCATGTAGCTTATGATAATGAACGACGTGAAGTAAGTTATTGCTAATAAGGGGCTTCCGCAATTTCCATTGGTGTGACCGTGGTCACCTAATTCACAATCTGGCGGCTGAATCATTAAAGATTCTAGAACATCATTCCAACCTGCTGACGTCATAAGACTGAAACGAAAAGACATGATTTGAAGATTGATAATTGGTATAAAGAACTATAATGCCCATATACCTAGTTAGTAAGGCTAAATAAGAACTTACCGAAAAAGTAACTGCATGCTTCTACCAAAGGTTTGAAAATTCACAATATCATCTAGAGCACCTTGCTCCTTGACGTGTCCGAAGACAGACATGCCGATGATGGCGTAGATGAAAGTTATTAACGCAAGCAAGGCACCGATGTTGAAGAGGGCCGGCAAAGACACGACCAGAGCGAAAAGTAGTTTCCTAATGCCCTTAGCGGCCTGGAAATGAATTACGTGATATGAATATTATAAATTAATTTATTGTAATACTATTTGTAAAATGCTCTATTCAAATAAATCTGTATGTCACATGAACAATATAGGTCTACTATTGATTTAGTTTTGTGAACACCAAAATTATATTTTTTGCTACTGCAACATAGGATTGCATTCAATTTCATACTTACTTTAATCAGTCTTAAAATTCTTCCTATGCGAAAGACTCGAACTACTCGTAAAAGTGTGGGTGATATAGGTAAATCTATCATTATATCTTCCATTAATATACCTAATATTGAAGCTAAAACTAACAGAAAGTCGAATACATTCCATGGTACCGTAAAATAATGATACCTTAACCCTACTATTTTGACGATGGCCTCTGAAAGAAAGACATTATGATGTATAGTTAAACAATTCTTAAGAAGAATAGACTGTAGACATATAAAAGATGTTCTTACCTAATCCGAAAACTGTAGTAAAAAACGCGTTACTAACTTCTAGCACGAAGAAAACTGAATGCGGTTGGTCGTAATGCTCAATGCCCATAGTGAGCATATTTAAGAATATGAGTACGAAAATTGCTATTTCAAATCTACGAGAGTTAGATAAATCGTAAAACATCGCTAAAAATTGATTCCTTGGCCTCTTTATTACTTTTTGCGGCTTTTTCCTGCCCAATTTCTTCATCGCGGTATAATAATGTTTCTGACTCTCTGTGAGAAACATTTCTAAGACCCCGCCTTCGTACTAAAATAAAAAGATATATGTAATTTACAATTCATTTGAAGATCACTAACTTTATGTTCCTCTAGAATGTGTTTTACCTTTTTCTTGAGCATATTAAAATTATCTATTATTACTCCTATAAATAGGTTAAGTGTGAAGAACGATCCACACACTATAAATATTACGAAGTAAATATACGCATAGAGGTTAGCTTCTCTTGCCGGTTGTAAGTCAACTCCTCTAGCGTCAACCGCATCAGCCATTACTTCCATCCAACCCTCAAAAGTTGCTACTTGAAACAACGCTAAATATGCTATACCAACATGGTCGAACGATATCTTAGAATTTATCCAGGAAAAATTATTATAATAGCACTCCCACTTATCATTAACTATCTGAAATTAAAATTTAATATTCATAATGACAAACTTCAACGAGAATATATCAATAGATCGTCAAAAGACTTCATTAATTGAACATACCTCTAATGGTAATAATTCGCCATCCTCATCCACACATTTAAAAAACTTCCCGCCAAAAAACTGAACTCCCATTATGGAAAATATTAACCAAAACACTAAACAGACTAACAACACATTGAAAATGCTCGGTATTGCATACATAAGAGCATTCACCACTATCCTCATTCCTTGCCATCTCGATATCGCCCTTAACGGTCTTAAAGCTCGTAACGTGCGCAAGGAACGCAATACTTTTAAATTTTCATTTTCTTCTATTAATAAACTAAACACAGAAACCTGTAAAGATATGAATAAGATTAAACAATGTATTGCGATTAAATTCAATAGTCACTAAATATTAATATTAACAAATACTTACAAAAACTATAGTGAAATCTAAAAGGGTCCAAAAACTCGTGAAATATCGATAGAACCCCAAAGCAATCCATTTAAAAAACATTTCAATCACGAAAATCATACAGAAGCTAAGGTTAGTCCAGTAAAGTATCTTTTTGAGTGGCTTATTCTTCTCGAGATGAATGTCTTCAAAGCATAGAGTGATACTGGAGGCGAAAATGAGGACCAACACAAACCACTCGAAAGCTGGTGTATCAACATAGCGCAGTACGTATGTGCGAATGAACATCCACTTTTGGCCTAACCTTGTTTCTATACAAGCGTCCCAACAAGAGCATCTGAAAAAAAAAAAAAAAAAACGATTAATTTATTGAATTTAACAGAGTTCAATACAGTGACGTCGCGTATCAAGTACTTCATTGCGCCAAGAGATTATTTTTCGCACTGTAATACAAGATCATCGTTGCATTCCATTTAAAATATGATACTGGATATAAAAATAATTTTCATCAATGGACTTTCTTAAACAATTAACTGTTTATGTAGACTTACGCATTGTAACAATAACGAGGAAAACAATCTTGCGGCACTTTAGGTTCCTTCCGTTTTCCAAACCCTGGAAACTTTCCCATCGGATCAATATATTGTCCTTGCGAGTTCTTCCTTCCACCGACTGTTAATTCATCTACATATGAAACTAATGTCTGCCACGGACGCTTCATCTCATCTTCATCTGGTTTTTTAATTGCTTCTTTCAAAAATTTCCCAGATTCATCGCAGACTCTTTTTGACTTTTCTGGAGTCGTCTTGCAAGATATTTGTGCCATTTCGTAGTTCTCATTATCTTCTAAAATAAGCACCTATGGTTAGTACATTAGACCTTTTTATTTCTATTAAATTGCACTTTCTTTTATACAATACCCACCTCTTGAATCTGAAGGCTGTGTGTGATAACCAGAAGACATTTGGTTTAATAGCCTTTGAGCAGCTACTTGGTCCGTTGTTTCATCGAGATTTTCCTTCGAGTCTTCCCTAATGCTAGTTATTTTGTGTTCTGCTGCCAAATCTCTTACATCTTTTAGTGTCTCTTGGCTGCCATGATTATTGCTAATTTGATATAGGTGTGGATACGCAAAGTCAGATCCTACTGATATGGGCCTACAATAAAACATAGCATGTATAAATATTATTTGCCGTCATGTTAATATTATGCTTTGATTTAAATGAACTATTTACCTATTTAGAGCCTCTTGATAACTATGACTATAAATATTGTCATGGGGAAATAAAATAGTTTCCTGTATTGATGCCGAAAACCTCTGTTCACTAGGAATTGACGCTTTCTTCTCTTTCATAGCACGATGTTGTAACATAAATTCGTTAACTAATTCTTCTAATTTAGATTTCTTTTCAGTCTCTTTACTTTTAGATATAAGGAAACCTTTTTTTCTTACTATAGAGCGTAATCTATCTAAACTTTTAGCTAATTTTGAATCTTCTCCTACTTCCTAAAAAATTAAAAAATCATTTTTAATACTCGGATAGCGTAGTAACGTAAAAATAATGAAAGGAATACTTACCTCTTTTCTATTTTTAAGTTCTTCACTGTTAAAACTATTGAGCAGCAAGGCAAGAAAGAGGTTGAGCACCATAAAATTTCCCATCACAAGAGCAGGAAGGAAAATAAAGAAGCAACTTTCTGCTCCACTAGCCTGTTCTGCTCGCATACAGTCCCATAACGGTTCGATCCACTCGCCACAAAGTATCCGAAATATCATCATGAACGAGTGAAAAAAGTCGTTAAAATTCCACCTATAGCATTATCATCATTATAATATTCCATAAATCAAAATAAGTCAGAATGAACATATAAGAGAGCTAACTACAACGTACCTTGGCACTGGATCTGGGTCAAACTTATCTGGTGTATAGGATTTGGAAAACAACTGCATACCGATCACGGCGAATATGTAAATAACTATCACTAACACGAACGTCAAGTTACCGAGAGCACCTATTGTCGATATTATTATACTCAACAACACTTTCATTGTAGTCCATGACTGAGCTAATTTTAAAACTCGCAACTGAAAATTTAAACTTTGTGATACAATATGTTTTAAATGTTAAATATTAATTTATTGGTATAAATAACACTCACCAAACGTAGACCTCTTAAAACGGATAGGCCATCTACAAGTTCAAATATAAGATCTAACAGACTGGCCGACACAATGATCAAATCGAAAATATTCCATCCGCATGCGAAAAAATCTTTACTCATCGCCATCACTTTCATTATACACTCTAATGTAAATATTGACGTAAACACCTGAAGATATCAAATGTAATATGTTATTAATATTAACCGTAAGTTTTCATTTCATTAACATACTTCACGTAAATAGTTACCTTATTTCCTATATCTAACGCAGATCTAACATTTTCACTCATTCCATGATGTTCTAAAGCAAGAAACAGCGTATTCAGAACAATACAGGTTGTAATGAACAACTCGAATAGAGGGTCTTTTACAATGCCATATAAGCCGTTTTGAAATTGCAGCCAACCCTCATAGTCTATACAACATGTAACACAGCATTCGCAGTTCCTATCCACAAGTTCATCTGTGAGCAAATAGAACAAGATTAATCATTAAATAAAGTAGTACACTTTAATCAAGCAAACAGACACCACAAAAAGAAAGGAAAAAAGTACCTACAAGAGCAAAAGCTTAGTGAAGCGTTTAAGAATAAATAAATACAATGCAAAGCATTCAAATACAAAATCTAATAAGTGTACAACATCATCAAAGTATATAAAAAGGAAACATGCGTTTGATAGCGTAGAGAGGTAGAGGAAAACGCAGGATTTCGCATAACATTGAATTTGTCACCCAATTAATCAGAGAACCACATACAACAACTTACTGACCAAGTTTTAGTACATAATTTAATCCATTTATGAATCGCATAAAAGTCAATCATTAGAGCATAGTAACAATAATTAGTATCAATGTTGTCAATGATTTATAATCAAATACTTGAATGCGATCCGTGTAAAGAGAACATCAATAAACCAATGGCAATTTGACCCTGCAGTCTTCCCGTAAGGAACAGGGGTGGACTGGAGGGCAGAAGCATTGGCATCTGTGAGTTACTAACCTGTGAAGTAAGTGCAATTTTGCTCGTAATTGCCCATATGAGTTTTGTGCGTGGCTGCCAATAAACTGAGCTCATTAATTTTCGTCGTCTCCGCTTGCGGGAGGTCGGGCGCGTGCTTGTATGGCCAGTCCGCCCCTGACGATATTAATGAGGGTAGAAGCGAATTGCAAAAGTGTCGAATAAGTGTCCAATGAGACGTCCGGCCCATTGGAACGTGAAGCTAATGGTGAATAATACCAGCCACTAGACAACCATTCAGTTTTTAATAGCGCCAATCGATCTAACAGCTATACAATTGAGGGCGTCGTCGTTATATTCATTCAAAATTGGACAACTGAACAAAATTAGAATAACTTAGCGAAGAATGGCGTAAATATTTCATAAAAGATTTTTACATTGCTATGAAGATGCTATGGTAATTTTGTAGCCAATTCATGCGAAATTGGAAACGTTAGTGCTTTGAGCTTTTATGAAATATCTTACAAAACCGTAGTTAATATAATTTAGTAAAACATGGCTGCATCATAGATATTGTGTAGCTGTTTAATTGCAAACGAAATTATGATATCTAAGTCTTCGGTAGCTTGCATGGATTTGTATCATACGATATCGGTATATCGTTTCATAGACGTTAATAAACTTATTGTAAATAAAATAGGTAAGCCACCAAAGGAACCGTTTGATTATGGATCAGATGATGTCATACATGATATCCAAAAACAAACGGCTGATAATTCAAACTTGTATAATAACTAAATTAATTCTTACACGGTGCTTCATAAATCCAAAGAAAATATCATCTGATTGCAGATACAAATGAAAAGTGACTAATTAGAAGTTGATTTACTTGAAATAAAAATGTATATATACTTAATAAATCTGATAAAGAATTGGGGACTGTACATGAGAATCGTATGCATAAGGTACTTTGCAGAGAATCCAAGCATAATTAAGTACAAAACCTAATAGATCCTAAATCAGAAACTTTGAAGTAGAGAAAAGTCGTTGTGACATGCATTTAGTAAAGTAGTTGTTACCTTTAATTTGACTAACAAAAATTAAATATATTTATAAAATCAAAAGTCCTGACCGTCCTTCTGAGTGTTTGCAAAGCGTTCATTTTGTGTCTCCTTTATTAGTGCTTGTGTTTAAGCCGTGCCAATTGATTTTGGAAAATGTTTTATAATGCTACCAAATATAAGTGATATCTGATTCAAATTTAGTATTGTTTGAAAATTTTACATAAATGCAACATTTATGAGTGTTACATTTATTAAATGATTTGGTAGCAGTATGTTGTTCAAGAGAGAAGTTAATTTATAATGAGTATTTTTTACCTAACACGACGATCTGGTTGAGGTAGTCAGGATTTAGCGGATATCTCTCCTGAATGCTACTTTTCTCTTTTTTTGAAGTTTTATCGGCATCCTTATCCGTTATTGCACCATTCTTCTTTTTCGATTCCTGAATTTTAGTTTCCTGCAAGTTTATAAATAAAAGATCATTATCTATATTGTATGGTTGTGAAGTTTACAAACTGAAAAGTTAATAGGAATTATGTAAGTTATCTTTTTGTGGTGCGAAAAATTATTAGTGACGATATTTTTTAAAGTATCAAAGGCAACATTATTTATTTCGATTTAGACCCTTAGCATATCAGTTTTATGCACGGTGGCGGCAATAGGTGGTGGTGTAGCAGGAGGCGGCGCCTGGTCGTCCAACATGATAGCTTCTAGAATGTTCCCTGTAGCATACTTACTGTTTTATGTACTGTGATGGGCGGTTGCGGTGTAATCGGCGGGGGAAGCGACAGTATTGGCGACTGTAGCGGATGCGGTGGTGGAGGGGGTAGTAGAAGTCGGCGCGGTGGGTGCGGCGGGTGGGGCGCCTGGTCGTCCGACGTGTGCTCGCCGTCGTCGTGGTCGTCCACCACGCCGGAGTCGTCGAGGGACGACTCGCGGTTGTTGCTGTGGTCGCTGAGCTGCCGCCCGGCCACGCTGAGCGCGCCGCGACCTATTAGTTTGGGAAGAATATGTCGCGGATTTATTAAGACTTATCGACGAATCGGTTTTTGTATTCAATGGTTGATATGTTAAATATATTTTAGTATTATCTGAAATAAGTGGTAATTTATTAAATGAGAATATTCAGTTATGCTGGAGCTGATGTTTTACAAAAATATTTATTCTTCTAAATTATAAAAGAGCTTTAATTTTATGATACTAAAGAAAAAAGAAAATAGAGCTAGGTTACATTATGAAGCAAACAATAACAACAGTACTATTGTATGAAAGAAAGAAAGAAAGAAAGAAAGAAAAAAAGCTTTATTGCCAACAAAAACTAAGACTATCTTAACTTAAAAAGTAAACACATATTAGGCAATCGGAACAGACTCAGCCATGCTGTGGGCTAACACCCGATCGTATCGTTATCGTTATGACGATAACGATAGGTATCATATAATTTACCCAAAGCATTATCTGGATGTAACGTGTGCGAGGGTGGGGGAGGGGCTGGCACTGGTGGTATCGGCGGTGGAGACCCGCTCGGTGTGACAGAGCGGGAACGGGACCGCGATCTCGATCTGGAAATATTAACATCAAATAAATCATTTAATACTATGCCAAATTTAATTAATAATATACTTAGATGTTTTTTTCAAAATACATTAACCGTATTTTCATATGATCATAAAGTAATGATATGATTGTTTAATGCAGTTTAGATAGCAATAAATTTAAATAATAGATCGCGAGTATCTATAGTTAGATACTTACATGGAATATGGTAATTATTTATTAATTACATGTTTACCTATGCAATTGTCATTACAAAGCAAAATTGTCTGGTTATTTAGCTTCTTTTTAATGATTTTTGTGCGATTTCCTTTTGTTAAATCTTTACTTGCTTTCTTAAATACACCTTATAACAAATTAACCGAAGAAGGAAACTAATTTTAGCTTTCTACTAAGACCCAGAACGTTAAAAGCGTCGTTTACGATAGTAGCCTTTGTAAACATTATTATCATGCTAATGTTCCCTACGTTTGTTGACTTTTTAAATAGGTCAAACAAGATGCAAGTCGGGTTGAGTATACGACTGCATCCCCTAATGAATTAACGATTAGAATTCTAACTATAAAAACGAACAAAGGCACTTATTCTGAAAGGATGGGGGATGTATCGTGAAGTAATTATATCATTCTGAGAATAAAGTGTCTATTTATAACATTGTAATGTAATAATGGATATTTGGAAAATAAGAATTGCAAACAAATACTTTTAAGAGACCTCAAAAATTAATAAAGTACGCATTTTTTATATATTATTATTAAAAAAGGCTCGTAGAAAATAGGTTTTGTTTCAAATGTTCGTATACCAGTTAGCTAACTTAGTTTGATTAGTTTTATTACAGCAAAGTTTTAAAAATCTTCCGCTCTACACTAAAGTAATTGTACCCAGAAGTATTTACAAAAGAAAACGAAATAATTGCAGGCTTTGTGTCATTATTAACAGCTGACACGGAAAGGTACCTACGACATTTACGTCATTAAACTACGGTTCTACAATCGATATTAAGCATCGCGCTCATGCAAGCAATATTCGCCGAGTAAATTGAGCTCTTCCAACCCACTGGCTTTACGATTTTAGACCCGCTGCACTTCAAGCAACCAGAAAATTTTGCTTTGAAATTATTCGTCAATAAATGCTGCTAATATTTGCAAAAGTGCCTAAGTTTATCGCAGTTTTAGAAGATTTATCTGTAGGATGCATGATGATATTATTGCATGTATTAATTTTTTAATTGATTCCTTAGCTAATAAACACATCTAAGTGTTCATTTTATCATTAATTTATGGTATCGATTTTATTAGTCATGCTGAGGAATTAGCTTAAAAACCAAATAGCAATTCCACAACCGTCTTTCATTTTTATTCTATAAATCGAATTCTGATTGGAATTGCATTGAACATTATCATGGTACTTCTCTAGCGATATTTATGTGCCTAGTACATACTTACAAATACAAAACAAGAGAGCAAGAAAATATAGCATTTTACAGAACTTATTGAAATCATACTTTCACATCTATAAATTAAACTTGCATAACACTCCGCAGAATATTACAGAATTGAAAATGTCGAGCGCGGCTGTGAATATTCATTTTTACACCTGCCATTGCAACAATCTAGGTTTAGTTTATACGGTGGAAAAATGTCTAAATGCTTTCGTACTTTGCGTAATATTCCGGTCGTTGAGCGGCGGTCGGGGCGTGCGATGTGGAATGGTTTCCTCGTCGACTCACAAGTTAAGGTGGCCATCTTTCTGGATATTGTATGCGGGACTTTTTCTCTACTTTTACTACTTTTACTATTCTTCTACTTTTTAACAGTTCGGAATTTCATTAAATAGATTGTTCAGACGTCATCAGATCCTTGGGAGGGGGAGGGGGGTGAATATGACTCTCCAAACGTATTGCTCAATGGCCAAGCAGTTTTTCAAGTTTATTTCCCCTTGTTCGCGCAACAGAAGTGATACTACATTGATGTTTTATAAATAAACTTTTTTCCACTTTTCGCGTAATTATGTGTTTGTGTTGCAAAAAAAAAAGAAATTGCAGGACATACGGGACGCATCCAACGGTTTACGGGACTATTTTACTAATTATTACAAAGCGGGACATCCATCATTGCGGGACAGTCCCGCAGAATGGGGACGGTTGGCCGCCTTATCACAAGTGGCAACAGAAGATACCGCGATGGATCTGGGTCGATTGTCGACTGTGATTACTGTTCACTGTTCGGTTCCACGTGTGAAATTAGTGTGTCAACCGTCGCTATTGAATGTGTTATTGATGTTTTGCGACGCTTACTGTTTTGATAAGTGAAAAAAGCTTTAATTTTGGAGTAAATAGTCTAATATACATTACTAGCGGCCCGCCCCGGCTTCGCCCGTACATGTTTACGTTTTCTCTCCATAAGAACCATCCTCGTACTAAAAGGAATATTATAAGAAAATAATTATTGAAATCGGTCCACCCGTTCGCGCATGATGCCATGACCAAGGAAAACAGGGATTCATTTTTATATATAGAGATAATAGGTTTCATTTCTTTGACGTTAAGTATAGCAATATAACATACAAATTATGTAAACGATTGCTCTATTTAAATATGTAGTCCACAATTCCTTTGTATTAAATATTTCAACAAAATGTTTCATTCATAAAATATATAATGGAATAAATAACTACAACCCGGCAATCGCAAGTCACAGTTTTATAACTAACATTATAGCCTGGGCAGTAATTGCTTTGACGGTAATAAAGCTTCAGCTACGGAATGTATCCAAGTTTAAAGACTGAAGTGTTCAAATGCACACAAGTTGAAAGTTTTACTGTTTGAAAACGACCAGTTTTATAACAAAATTGAGTTTGTTTAGCTAAACATTTGGTTACAATAACAATGGTTTTAATTTTCTACAAATGCTTACTTGGTTCTAATTTTTACATAATATAAATTCGTAGACCGTTTTATGATACATAAGATATTTCTGAAGGTAAGTAAGTTTCTGTTTATACACACTATCATAACATACACATATTACTTGGATGCATGTAGCCGCACGTAATATGTAACTCCGTTTTGTTTTTATTCTTGTTAACGTATTGCTACTAAATTCTATGTACGTTTTGGCATTATTACTGTAAGTACAAAGAATAATTCTGTTTCAATAAATAAATAAATACACAACAAATGTCTAAAATCTTAACATTATGGTCTAGTTATCTGGTAGGATAAAGATATCTCAACTCTAAGACCTCAACATACTAAATTGACCCTTTATTCAAGCGGAGCAGCTAGTATGTTATAGGATTAAAAAGTTATTAAATCTACCTTCGTTTTACCGGTCAAGTGACGCAAAGATTAATACAGGTAAACGGAAATTCCAAATTTTCTATCAGAACCACACTCTCGACCTCCTGTGTGTAATTACATCTATCTGGATCATGGAAAGAGGCTTATGCGCTCGTATCTGATTAATTAATTAAAGTATGTATTATGAAAGCTTAGTTCATATAATGGATAAAGCCGATATTCAGGGCAGCGATGTTATACTTTGTGTGAGTTTATGAAATTTATCATGTTTTCTCCTAGTCCTAACTAGTCCTACTAATATTATAAATGCGAAAGTTTGTGAGGATGTGTATGTGTGTGTTTGTTACTCTTTCACGCAAATACTACTGAAACGATTACAATGACATTCAGCACACATATAGAGGCTAACTTGGATTAACACATAGGATAGGTTTTATCCCGGAAATCCCACGGGAACGGGAACTATGCGGGTTTTTCTTTGAAAACGCGGGGGAAGCCGCGGGCGGAAAGATAGCATCATAATAACTACCCTTGGTGGCTCCACTTTCATGTAATATACAAATTTTTAACGTATTTTCGTACTTACATTCAACTGTTGTACAAACTCAAATTGAAAAAAACATCCCTATTTTCTCTGCCACATTTTGTTTACACTCATTCCTATAGCGACTTTTATGGCGCAATTTGGAAAACAAGAAAGCTGCTTACGTGTAAATGCAAATCTGGAATTGCAATACCGAACAAAGTTAACAATAAAGTTATTTATTTATTTTTTTATTTTATTTGTTTTATTTTTATTTATATAAGCTAGCTTAGCACTATTCCGGACAGGTATCACTTTGGTCGGACTTTCCTTTACCGGGATTTTGGAATTAAACCCATTCGAGTCAAGCTTTAGTTATTTTTCTTTATTAAGTGTTTGAAGTATTTTACTATAAAAGATATGAAGTTTTATGAACTATCATCTCTAAGTATTATTAATTACAATATTACTATGTATATTTTTCAATTGATAAGTGATTTACTACTCGTGATATTTTGAACCATTTATAAATTTGTACATACTATGAAATACTATCCCACGTGAATTCTTTTAAAAATATATAATCTTAAAAATTTAATATCCAAAATTAAAATTTGTCAAACAGTTCTTTATTTCGCGGTTTCTGTTAAACCACTATCTCATTAGTAATACTTACTTACTTCGCTTAACTTAATGATAAATCCAGTTTCATTTAATTATTCGCAATGGGAACACTAGTTCACTTTGTACTCCGTCACCTGCATTATCCACTCATTTAATTCAATACGGATTATTTAAAGTTCGTAATTACTGCTGATAAATTATTAACTAGATTACGCCTTGCATCCACGGTGTTTCATAATTGATGTCGTGTGTAATGGTAAGCTTGGCGTAAACTCTTCATGATTATGAAAGTTAAAATTTTTAGTGTGTAGAATAACTACTTAAGGCGTTTAAAAAAAAAAATTAATAAAAATTATTAGGTATCAAAAAACTTCATGATTCATTCATTTCATTTCATTTCTACTACTTAACATGATTCTTGTAGAAATATTGGCTTTATCAAATTTACAAGTTAAAAAGCACGCAAACTTTAGATGAATCTAAATGCTTTTTGTGTACAACCATTTAGTTATAAGGAGATATAAATACCATTGGAAGTTCAAATAAAGAACATATTACATGTGTTATAAAGATAAGTGCATCCATTACAAGTTTGGATAACAGAGGTCCACAGTGTCTGGTTATGTTGAACGGAACGACTTTATTCTTCCTGTCATAAAACTGAAGCACAAGGGAGGGACAGTACCGCATAATACGTGATTAAACACGAATATTTAAACAATCACCAGCATAATTTTAATTGTGAGAATACTTTATTTTTAGACTAATACATTTTCGGTTTTTGAAATAGATAATTTTTGATAAAATAATGTTTTAAATTGGTATTATTATTTATCATTCATAATACAGTATTAGATACACTCCCTAAAGGTGGATAACTATAAAAAACGTAGAGAAAAGATCTTCCAAAGATTGTGATGAGAACGTTTACAATAGAACAAAAGCAGTACAAGAACGCAACACACGTCTATGAAAAAGCAATAGCGACGAATATAAAAGCAATGTCATGAATGTAATGAGCAGATTCTATCAAGCAACATTCGCCAATTAGAGACATCACATCTGGCTCTAGTTACTAAGCATTAGCAAGCTGCAAGTGGTGTAATATTGTATACAATAGACACCTGCGTTTCGCCCGGATAATAATTCGCCTTATGTTTATTAATGAAAATGACTAGTTGCTCTTTTTGGTATTATTTGATTTAAATTTATGGTAGAGTTAAATTAATAGCAATAAGTAGTTTATCGAAACTACAAGCGCTTATTGAATTCTGGTTTCTTTTTAATGGACTTTATAATCGAAGGTTCTCTATTCCACTGTATATTTTCACCGATTTCTCTGCTAAGGTGGTCCCTTATATTTACTGTTATTGGAAACACTGACTTCCATTTAATGTTAATCTATGCATTTTACTACTTAGGTAGTTCTCGTAGCATTAATATTGAAGAATAATTTCATGGAATATATATTATTAAAACAATTTATACCGCAACAATAATTTTCATAGTAAGTAAAACATAAGCTTAATTAACATAAACCTTCATAGGTATTGGAACGATATAATATAAAACGCGACATAACCTCAAAATGTTTCTTATTAAAACGACAAGTCGTTCCCAAATTCGATCGTACGAAATGTTAGTCGTAATGGAAATGGTGATATTTTATTACGTATACCGGAGAACGTATTTAGTGTAGCATTTTAAGGTGAGTATAAATTTTGTTTTATCCCCAATGTTGTTCCCGCTAAGAACGATACTTTGTTACGTTGACACAGATAATCTTAAGCGCTTAGCTTTTTGCAGTATGCGCGTAAACGTGGCGTAAACTCTAACTCTGTTTGTAGGTATATGTACAAATTATGTATTGCGCTTAAAACTGCTAATAGGCTTTATATATAATTTTAAATTAAGTTGGCAAATGCTAAGTATCAGAGAAAATATTATTTCTATAACTGAAAAGAATCTGATTTATCCGTTTGATCCCCTCGATTGAAATTTATGCGATTACTTTTGAAGACATTCATAAAATAAACTGATGCTAAAGATAGGCCTGCCTTCTTTTCCCCAGGCGTCTGGCTGACTTTATTAACGAAAATCAAATATTCATCATTATCAGCGACATAAAAGACGTCATCTGACGTGAAGCTATAAAAACTTTACTAAGTTTTCGCTCCGCGTCCCTTGAGTGGAAAATTTAGTCTACGGCACTTTGCATCATTACGTAATAAATTTTTTATCTTAGTTCAACATGAAGTCTCCTGTACTATACATCGCGTTAAATAGAATAGAGCGGGGCTGTTAGTTGGTAATATGTTATGAATTTAAGATACAAGATAGTCGACTCATGCTTACGATGTGATAGTTATTAGTTAAATGTATTTCGTGCCAGTTCTCGTTGTTCACTCGTTCTTCAATAAATTATTAAATATAAAACGCAAAATATGATCTTTATAAAAATCGTCTCGTAGGAACACCTCTTTCACGTGTTGTTTTATAAACTACCGATATTAAGTATATTATTCTTATAGTGTAAAACAATACAATTCCTTAAAGAACGTTGGATTTACACGTTACTGTCTATGTCTCACTGTGACACGTCAAAACCTAAAAACGTAAGCGGAATGTATTGTACAACATGATAATATAAACGCGTCATGTGATACGATACAGAACATTATTTGTTATACTTTTAGCAAAACTGATTATTTTACATTATAGGATCACTGTTTCAAATTATAGTAAACGAAATTATTGCCCTTCACTACAAATATTTGGCAAATATTTTTGAAGTGAAAACTTCTTTAGCGGCGTTGGGTATAAAATCTTAAACTCGCGTCACAGAATACATAATAGTAGCTAAACGCTACAGAACGGACACTCTCCGCCTCCCGCCAAAATTAAACACTTACCTCACCCCGCACGATCAGACATAAAATGGTCCATATTTTTCTACAGGGACGATACGCAACGAAGATTGACAACATTAATCAAATTGACTTAAAGTAATTTTATTATTTTGGATTTGTGATTATCGTTTTTCGTAGAAAATGGTTAGATATTGTGCTGTTTACGGATGTATTTCATCAGAAAAACGCGAATTTTTTTTTACGCTAGTCAAAAATGTGCCAACCATAAAGCGTTAACACACACATTTGCAGTCTCTACAGTGTGACTGTCAAAACGATAATTTTGTATGGAGTGTCCGGGGTGTGCTCGCGTCAGGACACGTGGCCTGATCGAAAAAGCGTAAGACGGATGTTTTTTTTTTTTTTTTTTTTAGCCCTTATATTCCATGCGTAAGACGGATACCATTCCAATATATCAAACATGCTGAACGTTAATAATCAAGTTTTCACTTCTGCCGGCACTCCCGGAGTGCAACCCGTCTTTTTTTTTCATTAAGCATTTTTAATTATAAACCTAGATAAAGCCAAATGTATGTAAAACGTGCAACATAAATACAATTGTAACTGTGTAAAACATATGGTTTTTAAATAAATATATTTTTCATTTTTCATTTTCATTTTTTCAAAGACGCTCTTTTTCTAGCGTCTCCTATATTTGCCATCGAAAGCTATTTCCTAGCGTCGACGCGTTTCTTGTCTGTTGCATGGGAACATTCGCTATTTTTTAATACTGTCTTATCCATATCTTACCTGTTAGAATCACGTGGTGTAGAATCACGTTTGCTTGCCTCTCTTACGTCTTCTAGTTCTTTTTCTGGAGTATGAAGCAAGCAAGAGCCCTTCCCTAGCGTCGATACGTTTCTAACCAAATTTATCGAAACATTTCGTTACATTTCTTACCTTTTAGAATCAGCAGCGGTTGAAGTAACAGCATGATGTACTGTTTAGCCTCTTTTGCATCTCCTAGTTCTCTTTCTGGAGTATGAAGCGAGCAAGAGCCCTTTCCTAGCGTCGATGCGTTTATCTTTTTCATCGAAACATATGCTATTTTGTTCTGTCTTACCGATATCTTACCTGTTAGAATCAGCAGCGGTTGAAGTAACAGCATGGTGTACTGTCTTGCCTCTTTTGCGTCTCCTCGTTCGCTTTCTGGAGTATGAAGCAAGCAAGAGCCCTTTCCTAGCGTCGATGCGTTTCTTCTTGTCTTTTGCGAGTGTTCGTACGGCGAGCGACGACGGGTCGAAACTGAAGGTTGAATCGTCCCGGTGCTCGTTTAGGTCTTTTTTTCTTTCCTGTATTAAATAGCATAAAGAATAAAAAAATATTTTTGATCATATTTCGTACATAAAAAATGTGATTTGATATTTTCGATATCTTTGTTTGGTGAGTATTAATAAAAAATAACAGAGCTGTTATACTGTTCAATTAACTATAATGAGTATTTTTTCATTGAAACGTAACATTACTTTTAAACAAATAAAATGTCACACAAATATGTAACTCAAATACAACGCATTACTATTATTCCAAGGCAACTTTAGATCTATTCTAACGCTATAATATCAGCCTTTAACCGAATCAAATGCTTATGAAATATATTATAATTACAACGTTACCTCCTGTGTTATCTGCGATTCCTCTTCATAGCTCAGCGCTACGACGGCCAGCATTAGGTTGATGAGGTAGAAAGATCCGAAAAACACAACTACCGTGAAAAATGACACTGACATCGGACCGCAGGATGATAGTACCTGAAAAGAAACGAAAATATACCTATGTACTTTAATAAAAAATAAATATTGTAACTGAGTTTGAAAAAATATGCTATAATCTCCATATCCAACAACAAGAAACTGAATAATAGGTAATCTCGTCAATTAGTAAATAAGTTTAATTTTTTTTTTGATTTTAGTTATTCATTATTACCATGGCTGAATATTTGAATTTTAATTTTCAGCGTCATCTTGAAAAGAACAAACAATTTTTTGAATTAACAAAGTTGATTCAGTACCTCTCAGTGTTTGTTCCCTTAAAATTCAACATTCAGGAGTTGCATTGAAAATGCCTTGTTAAGTATAATTTTAACAATTCCATTGCTACCTTGAAAAAGCATTTGATATTCCACATCAGAAATAAACGTAAATTTATACGAATTATAAAGTTTTTCTTGTATGAATTAACGTAAAGCGCGCTACCAATTACCCTACATTTGCCTAATTCGATAGCGGTCTAACCGACCCTTATTTTGGCTTGTCGTTTATATCTGTCCTGAAATAAACGAGGGCTTACTCGTTTTATCGCATTTTATTTTGGACTCATTACAGTTCTGTTTTTTTGCTATTGACTCTTGTTTAATTACTGTGTGTGAACTAGCGGACGCGCGCAGTTTTGTTCGCGAGAACTTCTAAAATAACACACCTGATACAATAATATATTTCTTAGCAAATGAGTTTTTCCATGATTCTTGTGAACACACAAAATAACTACCAAGTTTCATCACAATCTGTTGTTTCGTTTTTATTTGAAGAAATGTAAAAATCTACAAACCATCCTACTACCGTCATGTTTTCATAAGAGAGAAGAAAATTATAAAGCTTTTTATTCGTTAGAGCTTTAATGTTTAACAACTTCAAAAATATTATATTCATCGCAGTTATTTAAAGTCACTTTTCTTTCTGTATCTAAACTAAGCGTTTATTGATTAACCCTTCCTTTTTAATAACACGGACTTAAAGAGAATAAAAAATATGTAGGTCGTACGGATTAATAAAGAGGTATTTTTTTGGCTTGTAAACAAAAGAAATTTTAACGAATATAAAAGAAAAAATATCTAGCTGCTTAAAAGTTGTTCTAAAAAATTTAATAGATGCGGGTTCTGGATTTTCCTCTTAAATCTATTTACTGAATTTTAACATATTAAATATCATATAATGATGCGTGCCACAAGGGCCATCATGTCCTTTTTAATTAATTTTCACAAGCGTTACATCCCATATACTGTTACGAAGCCTTTGTTGTGGTAGGACCGCGGGTGTAAGATAATGTAGCGAGGGATTTTGTTTGATTCTCCGGGTAATACTTCGCTATATTATGAAAACATGTTTTGCTACATACACTGAATATATATTTGGAGCAAGCTTAGGGTCGGCTATCTTCTTATTAAATCAAGGTCCGGGTTAAGTGTAGCCTAAATGTTGACGTTGTTGAGAAATTTGCTTTTTTGGTATCTTATGTGCGTAAATAAAGTAAGAACAACTATACTAAATCAAGATAGTCTCTGTAGATAAAGACAACGACCAAACATAAGCAGATATTACACAAAAAGCTTTTTTTCTTTCTTTCAAAAACAGTAAATTTATGAACTATACTAAATTTTCCACATAAGGTTCTTAGAAAAATTCGTAAAACAAAATTTAATCAAGAGTGATGGACGTTCAATAGCAAACAATGTTTTATCGATGATACTTGTATCCAAGATATTGTCGAGTCATGAATAGCCTCTTCGTTGACGTTGAGTGACTTGTGGCTGCATACGCAAGGTAATTGTAGGCGACCAGGCAAGTAATGAAATCCTAATAGTGCGTTACCGACTAGTCGCATTGCGGTGTTCTAGAGCATTTGCAGTGGTTACTACCGACGTAAGGAAAGCAATTGTGTCTATGTATAGTTTAAATTTTCATCGAAGTTTAGAAGGTTAGTAAAACTACGTGAAACTTGTAAATGTGTGTAATATACAAGAATTTAGTACAGACTCGGCTACGAAGCAACGCGTAGCGTGTAGTGCGTCTACGTCAAAAGGTAGCACATCGAATGTAAAAGTTGTTTCCTGTGTATGTTTCCTATGTAAAACCATGTAAAAATTGTTATTGTGTGAACTATATATGAGACTTTAGCACAGACTTCAGGCTACGAAGCAACGCGTAGCGCGTAGTACTTCTACGTAAAAAACGTAGCACATCGAATGTAAAAGTTAATTCATTTGTTTGTTTGCTTTAGGTACATTGGCACGCGAAACAGAATAGATAAATACTTGTAAACATTTAAAAATTCACAGAAATTTCTATAAATAACGCAACCGTCTATATCGTGTAAACTGCAAATCACGCCAAGTCATGTAAAATTGAGCTGAGTCAAGTTACCGCGATAAAAAACCCCTTCCTTGTTCTATTAAATGCCATGGTCTTTATATTGACTATGTTAAGTAGCACCAGTGACAGAAAAATCATATTGTTGTAAAGTAGCGTGTTTTTGGCATAATGGGAAAAGGGTTGTTAAAATATTATAAGGCATTTTGATATGAATCAGGTAAAACACGGTAGGGACGGACCGAAAGGTATGGATGAAATTATCTATGCGAAAGGACTGATAAAATAAATTATACGAAAAATACATGTTAGAGCGTGGTTGTATTACGTAATTAAATACTGATATAATATT
>CAJQZM010036086.1:41326-51611 GCA_907164665.1 Colias nastes
ATTTACTTTTAAAATATAATTTTATCTTTAAATTAAACGCGCTAACATACATATGATATTACATTAAATGCTTATTTAACGGGATTTAAATGATTTATCTTTAAAAAAATATTTAGTACTATCAATGTACCTCTATCGAATTGGGATGACCTGTATTAATAGTATGTATAATGTGTTATGTGTGTTAAATAAATAAATCAAATTGAAATTAATAAATAATTTCCTGAACTAGGTGACTTACCATATTATAAACATTTTCCCAGTAATCCAAAGTGATGAGTTGGAACGTAGTGAGCATGGACCAGAGGAAGTTATCGAAGTTCGTGTATCCATGGTTAGGGTTCGGTCCGACACATAAACACGTGTATTCCGGCGGACAATGTCTGGCCCCGGTGAGATTTCCACACAAAATAGGCAATTCTTCATCATTCATCATCCAGTGTGAAGGGTCCTTTATCCATCTGCGGAAAATTCGAGTAATATAAGAAAGGAAATGCGATTTCTTGTTATTTTTATAATGACGACGACTTTGAACCCTGACGAATGTAAAATTTCTTTATTTATTTTTATGAAAAATTAAAAATTGAAGTGGGTTACAGTTTATCAATTACGTATATCTATAAACAGCTAACTATCACATGTTCAAAAGCTTCTATACAAATTCTATTCACACAAACAATTGTACCCCATCCCTAGAGAACAACAGAAGTTAAAACTCTCACAAAGGTAATAAACAGTTCACTCACTGTGCCCAAAGTTCATCTGTGAAATTCTCTCCCGCTGGTATAACCAGGTTCTTCACGCATTTGTTCCTTAGTTCCCCCATGTATACTTGCAGGGCGAATAGTGCGAACACCATGAGGCAGAATATTGTGAGCGTCATTACTTCAGCTAGTTGCTTGAACGAGTGGAGCAGTGCGTTGATGATTGTTTTTAAACCTATAAAGAAGATTCACTATGTCAATTTCATATGTATTAAATTTATAATAAGGTGAAGAAATGCTGTATTTAATAGGGGATAGAGAAGCCTTTATTTTCTTAAAATCGTTGCGAATGCCATTGCAATAATTGCAATGGCATTCGCAACGATACGATACTTATTATATGCAATATATAGTGTATATTTAGTGTGTGTTAAATAAAGTGTCTCTTACTCTTTTCTATGGTAAATTCGTTTGAAAATTATTAAATGAGAAATGTGATGTGTACATCGCTTATCATATTTTTATTTCAGGTGCAATATTTATTAATGAAATGTAACATTTTATTTATACTATTTCAATTATGAAAATATGATGATCAATGAATACAACAATTTTGCATTTAAATAATATTCAATTATCCAATCACGCTATTTAACACATTATTGTGGGAAATAAGCATTTATTTTGGTATTTGTTTTACCGAATTAACATCTTGGCTAATAACTGAAACAATACAATTGTGCTTACAATTCCAATGAAAGTTGAATTTCGTAAACAATGATATACAATTCATAGCCGATTCGCAGGCCAATTAATAAAAGCACTTTAGAGATTCAAAACTTGATGCCAATTAGAAGACAATATGACTTGTTTGCTACAGTTTAATGAAGGAATCGCATGAATGCTTTTAATCTTTAGGTGTATTCGTACACATACGATTTATTTTTAAATATCTTCTTTAATATGAATTTTTATTTTTTAATCAAAACAAATGTTTACCTACAATATTTATTTTTCGTGTAAGAACAAGAAAACGATTTTACCAAATAAATACACCGTTTGTTACCATAGATTTAGTTTAAAATGGAGTAGTTAAATTTAACTGTACTTAATGTTTTATTTATTAACTAGCTGCTCCACGCGGTTTCACCCCCGTGGCTCCACTCTTATTGGTCGTAGCGTGATGATATATACCCTATAGCCTTCCTCGATAAATGAGCTATCTATCACTGAAAGAATTTTTCAAATCGGACCAGTAGTTCCCGAGATTAGCGCGTTCAAACAAACATACAAACAAACAAACTCTTCAGCTTTATAATATTAGTATAGGTAATTGACTACTTTAAAATATTTAATGAAAACGTAACTATACCTATACATTTCATTAATTAAAAACGATGCATAAACTTAGTCATAACTGACAAACACGATTTATTAAAACCATCTTCGCATTTTGTGGCAAAGAACTTTGCTTTTCTAGATTTTAATATACGTATCACAACATTTCAGTCAGATCTCGATACAGTATTGCTTTGATGCACCTCTTTAGTACGGCTTTATGCTTTTCAAATATTGCTTTTATCAAACATTGTTGGTTTAGAGAGATTGAAGTCTAGACTTCTGTGTAATGGATAAGAACTTTGCAACAATAATATCATGTTTTACGAGTCAAATATTTTTGCATTGTAACAGCAAGAATTTATATCTATTTATGCGAGTTAGTTGTTGTTTCGTTTCGTTATATCTTATTAATTATATATAACAATTTTCTTTAAATATAAATGAGTAAAATATACAGTATTACTGAATACAATTTTAAAATATACCGAAATGTTTTATGAAATCAATTTAAATGTAATGTAACTATACGTCGGCTTGTTTCCGAATGTTATCAATCTCCATCAATTTTCAATATCACAAAGATAAATGAACCGCGAAAATAATTTATGTTCTACATGTCATACAGAAAATATCAATTAACACACTGCATTTGTGCGATCATTTCATTAAATATCAGATTTTATTCATAACTAGCTCCTGTTGGTCTTAGCGTGACGATATATAGCCTAAGGTACCTTCCTCGATAAATGGGATATCTAACACCGAAAGAATTTTTCAAATCGGACCAGTAGTTCCTGAGATTAGCGCGTTCAAACAAACAAACAAACTCTTTAGCTTTGTAATATTAAAGTATACTCTATACTAGATACAACAATTTTCGATTGGATAACTGTTACGATATTATGTTTTAAAATAGCATTTGAGCATGAATATTAATTCTAACACCTACTAAAATAACGGACGTGAAAGTTATCTGAAAAGCGGATGTCAGACGCTAACGACAAATTAACTCATATTAACTCATATGGATCTATTAGAAGAACGAATACTATTAGTCGGAATATATTGCCATATTTTATTATAGCATTGATTTATTTTAAAACGTATTTTATGAAATAATAGTGCTAAATTCTGTGCATACCTATACGTATTTATAATTAAAACTTTTATGTAACTCAGAGAAATAGTATTAAAAATTCAATTCTTAAATACCTATTCAATGACGAATCCGCGTACAGGAAATAGTCATTTGTATAGGTACTAGATACCCATATAAACTAATTTATCATCGTTAGGTATAACACATTTTACCTATTATGCCTCTTCGAATGCATCAAGGCAAGTCAGGTTATTTATTCAAAATAATCCTTTATTGTGAATAAAAAAAAAAAACTACTCACCAGGCATTATAGAAACAGTTTTGAGCGCTCTCAGCACCCTGAAGGTCCGCAAACCAGCCAGGTTTCCCACCTCCATACCAATGGTAGCATACCCCGATGTGATCACAACAAAGTCCAGCCAATTCCAGGGGTTCCGTAAATATGTGTACTTGTTCAGAATAAACCCCTTCGCTATGCACTTGATTATCATCTCCGCCGTATAGATCGCCAGGAAAATGTACCTGGAAAGAAGTTTTAGTTAATTCATATGTACCTAAATATAGTATATTCAAAAGTGTTATTACTTATGACATTTTTAACAAAGCTCTTTTGAATAAAAAAAATAAAATGAGAATAGACAACGTAGTTATAGGAAAACGAACATTATTTCAGTGAATTTCAAATAATAAAAAATACCTTCTAAACAACAATTAATTCCAATTTCCAATCTAATATACATGTAAATTTAACCACTAGTTCTATTCCATAGAAACTATAATATTTCATCAGGAATATCAAATCTTCATTCCCGCTTCAATAAGACCAGCCGCAAACTATCAAGATGGGATATTGCATTGCTGAAGTGACGACTATTCCCTCGAATTAATGAACATTGGTAATAATTAATTAATAATTTAGTATTATAAAAGATAATCATTGATCAATTCGCAAATAATAAAATAATGTGTTTTAATTTTATAGTATAATTTTGAAAATATGGATTGTAAATTATTATAGAGAAATAAATTTGTGTACCTGAAAAATCATTTTGCAGATGTACCTATGTTTTGATAAAAATATCAAACGATACATGAACGATACAGAGAAATATTTAATTGTTGCATTTTTCACGATATGCCGCGCCGCTGTGTTTTTAAAAATAAATCGAATTCGAAACAACAATTTTAAAAAGTAGATATGTTTATATTGTGCCAGTAACAAAAAAACATTTATTTTTTAATACCGTGTGATCTTGCGTGTGATCAACATGTACTGGCTGAATATATATAATATCATCGCATTTTTTTTTATTTATTATCATTGCATACAATTCGTACATTTACAACGAAATAATTTAAAAAATAAGATATAATATTTCTTTAGCTTATACTTGAAAGTTGAAATGAATATTAAACAAGATATTCTTTAAATGAGAAGTTTATAAAATTCAATCTTAAAATATATTGATTTGAAGATAAAATTGTCATCTCATTGTCTGGGTGAACGGCTTCATTATGCCCGAAGGCGTTTAATATCTAGCTTGACGTTATCTAGCTATGGTAGCGCCATTCAGAAATTCTCTTTCAAGATTCCTTAACATTTAGCGCAATAAGGTTAGAACATTGGTTATGTTATTATCGAAATTATAACATTACTGGTTTAACGTGGGCTATACAATCTTAGAGCAATATCATAATTAAATTATTTCTTTCTTTCACTCGCTTCTGCATTATAAGCAAAATAAATGCGTTGAAATAAAATAAAACGATTTAATACAATGCAAACAAAAAAATTCAATATGAAACTTATTAATATTTTCAGTACGATTTAGATGAGAATATCATCTACCATGTAAAGATAAACTTCGCTTTGTATAATAAATTCACTACTATACTAATTTAAAAAGAATTTAAGCGATTTAAAAATCACAAAGGATTCCAAAAAATATTTTTTGTTTAAATGAATATGTTTTATACTTTCACCGTCTTAATTACCCTTAAAGATGTTCAAGGCCAGAGTAATTTAATGTTTTATTTAATTGGTCATTAATAATCTCGTTTCAAAACAGATTTACGTTAAAGTGCATGCAATAATAACATTAGCGTGTAAGCCTTGGATTATTATATTGTAGATGCAAATGCAAATTTTGTCACTGTACAAAACTAACTAATTCTTTGTAAATTCATAATCCGTAGTACAATATTATGAGTGCAAAAGTAACTCTGTCCGTCGGTTTGTATGTCTGTTTATCTCTTCTCCACGTCTAAGCAACTGAACGGATTTGGATGAAAAATAGTACAGAAATAGTATGAGACGTAAGAAAGGACATAGGATAGATTTAGGATAGATTTTATACTATGCTTTATTTTGTTTTATTTATTCAATTATAGAGTTTCCATTGATAACACTGCTTCTTTAAACTTCAATTTAAAAAATTACTCGCCAAAACTGAAAGCAAAGTAACATAATGACTATTAATTTTGTTAGCATTATACCGGGGATGCACTAACTCGATACCGTAGACGCTGAACGCTCAATTAAGCGTAACTAATTGGGTTACATCCTGTGTCTGCCGAAAAGATTCTATCGTAAAATATTAATAGAATTGTTTCAATTTAGACCGTTATTTCGGGCTCTTTTTGAGGCTGCGAGCCGGCTCTTATTTTTTGGCAGTTCGACTTATTGTTGAGAGAAATGTTGTTTTATATTTTTAGATTAAAATATGAATTTCGATACGAAAAGAAGAAATTATATGGTGAGTAGGTAATACTTTTATTAATAAAAACAAAATTCTAACTTGACTAACACATTAACTGTTCTATGATGAACAAGAAATATGAAGAAATAATGATGAAATGAAATTAATTTTAATCTATGTACTACTTACTACTTAGTTCATACATTTATTTCCCCAGGACGCATTCTACAGTGTAAGCATGTACTCCATCCTCAACCCATGCTAAAATTATACATAACATGTTGAAAATAAAACGTTATTTGACCGGTACAGGTGATCAATATTACCTAGACGACGTTGTACCAAAATAATACGAAATAACGTACACAGGTTTCATAGTACTTATACATATTTTTCCTATAAAATAGCAGCCGGATTATTTCCGCAAAGCTTTGAAATACTGCAGTGCAATTAAAATAATAAAAAGAAAGAACATTGATAAAAATTCAATAAACTGTATTATTACTGAGTGATTTTCAATTTAAAGTAGATATATACCTAGTATAATTTTGACTATGCTCCTATAGCTGCATAATCAATTTAAGTATTGTGAGAATTTCACGACTAATGAAACGATTTTGATGCCGATATGAAAATGGCAAAGATCGTTCCAAGAATATTAATGTTTTAGTTATAAATCAGGTCATTACCCTCACTAGGCATCGTAACAAGCTCGTAGAGAACACGGAATGACTATGATATTTGAAACTTCGCGTAAATACAGAAAAATATTGCAAATACAAGATAATAATATGATCCAGATGAGTTTTCTCGGAGAAAAATCTTTCATTAAAAATGAATTATCCGTACAGCGAGCTCAGCTCAGTCATTGTTACAATAATCCTATAATTTGATCTTAATCTTACGAGATTTAATGGTTGCTTTTAAAAACTATTTTAAGTTTTATTGTGCTAATATTTTTAAACTATATATTATATAAAAGTTATACCTACTGAATTGATTTGAATTTATTTACTAAAATTCGAGTTTAAATTTTCTCCATTACAGTTCAATAAAAAATAAATCGATCGAATAACATTAATAGTTTTACACTTAATAAAATTATACGTTTTTATAAATAATATAAATATCTAACACTATAAATAAATATTTCGTTAGGGTTAATCTACTCGAGAGCAAATCTGCGAATTGTGATCGTGTCGTTGGTAGGCATCCCTCCAGCTAGACTGATTTAGAGCGACACTCAAATTTAGCCCATATTCGATAAGAGAGATGTATTCCTCTATTATTAGACGTCCTATACACGCATCAAGTAATTTATAGAGTACTTAAATATAGAGCCCATAGATTGGCAACACTAAATTTTGTTCTGTAGTACTTGAAGTCTAGTCTAGATATTGTATATTGATATTTGATAGTGTCTAGTCTACATATTGCATAACTAGCCTTGTTTAATTGTCACTTATTACGACGATTAAGAAACGCTTATAATTCTTTATAATCTAATAAACGAACAGAAAATCTTTCTGTAGCTCTAGTGGACGAAATATAACCATGTACGATAACATTAATGCTAATTTGTCAATTATGATATTTCTAAGTCACAGGATGATAGATTATCCGCACCCTGATGGTAAGAGAAGTTCACTTCAATCAGATATAGGCCAAACCCTTACTTATCTTAAATCTCAAATTTTCCGCAACGATATAATAATCTTCTCTTTGCGAGTCAATTAGTTCAACAAGTATCAATCCTCATAATTCAGACCGTATTAATATACGTATAACGAAACGTATATATGCCAAGGTATTCCAATTATATTGTGCAATTCATAATCGTAGGTAAAGCGTAGGTGTATGTGCCGCGTTAGGCACTCATTAATCAATGTCTCATTTATGGTTATTTTATGAATAATTACTTAGTAATCAGGCAGTCCGCAATACGATAATCAATATGCGAGTGTTCTGTTTCAGTCAACAACAATATAACAATATATTAGTATGTTATTTTATAAACCTACTTAGTGTAAGCTTGGCTTATATCATAAGAGGATCTTACTTTTATGTAATTTACAAGCCAAAGTGATTAGCATCCTTATTTAAAGTGACGTTAACGTGGCTCTTTATCTCCCCAACACAGTTCTTTAAAAAGCGATTGATCAAGATCTATTGCCTTTCTTGAATAAATTAGCATATCTTATAAATCACGAGACGACGATATCGCAATTTCAAATCTTGGTTAAGTCATAAAATTAATTTGGAACAAAACTTTCTTTGATTATTTCTATTCGTTCTTGACGGTATTTGGTAATTTTAGGGGAATCTGTTTTTGACATTTATGAAGGTTCATTTCTTTATGCTGAGTGGTAAATTGTATTTAATCTGAAATGATTTATCTTTTATAACTCTCTACTGCTAAGGTTTTAAAATTGTTTCCGGAGATTAAAAAAGAAACGATAGCAACGTTATTATTATTGTGAACAATTGCACGATTTATACCTAGTCGCTTCAGTTGTTTTGCATTTGGTATAATTAGTAATAGCATAACTGCTACTAAAAGAAATTCGATGTGCTTTGCTACGGCACTCGGCCAATTCTGAAAACAATTTCAAGGCACGAGCGAAGGTAAAAAGTTCTCAAGCGTCGCAATTCGCAAAATAGTAGTGTTTCGGGTATTTCATAGTTTATTTATACAAAATCGTGCTTGAAATAAGTCGCATTAGGATTGCACACAAAGCACGGGTCTTGAATTTAAAATTAGTTAGCTTAACTTTTGATTTCAAGAACGTTATTTGGTTTACGTAAGAACTTATTCGAGGATTCATTTAATGCATTACTTAGCATGCAAATTTTGTTGGTATACGTCGCAAACTTTAGTGTAAATATACACTGCTATGCTGTGATATGTTTAATAAACGTGTATGTAAGAGATTTGCTGGATGAAAACGTGAAAATTTTAAAATTACTTTGCTAGAAATAAGTGTCACTGCAAAACTGGGTATGCTAGCAGTGGCCCGGGGTTTTACCTGATTTGATCATAGCACGGAAAACTGATATTATTATGAGATGTATCCTCGTTAAATGAACAACCTATCCAAAAAAATAAATTTTTGGTATTTTATCAGAGGTAAAATGTATTTTGGCATAATACAACCCCGTTGAGTACGAGGGTAGACAAGGGAAGCTGTTATAAGGTAGAGTATTTGTACAGGACCAACTCTATAGATCCCCAAAACATTATTATAATACCTTCCTTGATAAATATTATAGGCAAATCTATATATCTATACGAAACTTGCTAGAGGTAGAATGCGGCACTTTGGCGATATTTTAATATTTATTAGGGGACTCTACATTCTTAAAATTACTATACCATTACTATACTTTTTTGTCCGTTTGTACTTATTTGATCTTGTTTGTGCGCCTTGAAACCTGCTATGATAATTGAGAAGCTTTCGAAAGCTTTAATAAACTTAATAATCTAAAATGACACATTTTCTCCGCCAGAATTAAAAATAAAGCCATTCCTAGTCTAATGCCTTTTTCTCTTGAAACGTCTTTTCAAAATCGATTACGGTTCACCATTTTCTGTTTCCACCTAGTTATTAGTAGTTTATGCAGTGAGTAATGTTAATTCAATAGTGCACGATCGACGTGTTGTTTGAAACAGAAAGTACACATACAAAAATTAAATAGCTGCCACACGCGTGCCCCTTTATGTTTACCGACTACATAAAACACGACATTTATTTTAAAGTAAAAACGGTGTATCGACAACGCAGTACGGTTGCGTTCAAATATTACACGTGTATTGATGTTTGAAGCAGGTTGAAAAATGAATGCATTTGAATATGTGTGATAAGTTTCATTTATCAAAGAATTTGTTAATTCTTCTCAGTTCTTATACACATAATTTATTTTAGCTTAAACATTAGCTACTTACAAATATATTCTGTGTGAATCACTGTTTAAAGCTTCAATTAAATATATATTCCTGTTATAATCGCGTATTCAATTCGTAAATCCATGTACATACATAATACATTTCTCGACGCGTGTTTCGATCCCTCAAAATGTAATCTACATTAATAAACAGACACCCCATTATATTGAGTACATGATTATACGTTCTAGTAAATAGAAATTGAGCTGCTAAATATTCATAAAACCAGCTACATAAAGCCGGCTACACACGTACCTGCCGCAGGGGCAATTTTGAAATTGCACGCTTAATTGCCTCCTTAATTGTGACGTGTATAGACAAGCAGGGGCAATTTTTAAATTGGCTTCTTTGGCTTTCTAATTGCTCCAACTGCCGTGCAACCGAGATTGTCCCTGCGGCAGGTGTGTGAATAGCCCGCTTAATCGTTTGGGATTGACACTCGGTACGCATTCGCTGGCCACGTATCGATGGATCTGTTAATTTGCGGGATTGCTTTCCA
>CAJQZM010036087.1:0-20904 GCA_907164665.1 Colias nastes
ACTATACTTATAAATGTTTATAAAATATATACAAAAAAAACATCAAACAAACGTCAGGTCGTCGGCCGTCACGCGCGGACGGAGCCGCGGCCGCGTGACCAATACTAGCGATCGCGATTCCCATAAATGACCGTAAAACTGTGGCCGAACAATTATATCCATGTTACATTTGGTTCCGGCTCATAGGAACTACGTAATGGGCTATTGGAATCTAATTTGTATTATTAAAAAACACCACTTTGATTCGCGGATATGTTATAGTCAAATCCCGAAACACAATCTCTTCGCGGAAGTAAGGGTTAATCTTAGGTTTGGCAAAAGCCATGGCCTCGAAATACATTTGAATTTCACCCTTTGACTGAAGTCAGCAGCAGTCGCGGGTGCAGGCGAACGCAGTATAGACAACGCACGCGGATAAGACCCCTCAGCTAGACAACGACTGAAGAAAATTGTTTAGTAAAAGGCCGAAATATTACATTTATTTGGGCTTTGACAAAGTCATTATGCCAGACCTGAGGTTTGACCAGTTCAACCTAGGAGTGCCCGAGCTTCGGGGTTTGACTATACCTAACTGATATAATGAACTAAATCTTTCGGGATTAACGCGAGCGAATCCTTAAACTCAAACTCAAACATTTATTTATTCAATTAGACTTCTTCTAGAAGCACTTTTGAAACGTCATTACATTCATTACTTAGAAAAAAGAATACCTACTTAGTTATAGCTTTCAAATGGCAAAATAATTTTGAAATCGTTGTAGTAGTTTTATTTATTACATACAAAAATACAATTGCTCTTTATAATAGATATTACTGTATAATTAAAGATGCAAGCATTAAGATTTTAAAAACAATTCATTATCCTATTTGACATCAACAATAGACAAAATGGCCGACGAAACGCGTGAAATGTCATTTAGACAATCGTTTATTTTATCTGCATCCATCGAATCCGGCAACAATACCAAATAATTAACGCAGTTTAAAATATTATATGCTAGTTTAGGTACACGACTTTGCGTGATAAGTATAGGTATTTTTTTAATAAAGATGATTATCCATTATACGAGTACGATTAACTAAACTACTATCTAGGCTTCTAGGAGTAATTTTTCCTTCCCCTAATCAACAAAATCTGATATTTCAGTTTAAGTGTGATGTTCCATCTAATTAGTATATAATCGAAATTAATCACATAACCGGTAGATAATCAGTAAATGTTCTCCAACACGCATACTAAACCTATTACATACAAGGAAATATTGGCTTCATTATATTTCATGGTAGAAAAATTGGATCAATGAAAGTCGATTATATGACGATCACGCTTGATTACCGCTTCAAATCAAGCATTACGAATTATAATATTTCACAACAAGAATATCTATTGTTTATTGAAGAGAACCGAGATCCTTGGATTAAATCTATACTAATATTATAAAGCTGAAGAGTTTGTTTGTTTGTTTGTTTGTTTGAACGCGCTAATCTCGGGAACTACTGGTCCGATTTGAAAAATTCTTTCGGTGTTAGATAGCCCATTTATCGAGGAAGGCTATAGGCTATATATCATCACGCTAAGACCAACAGGAGCGGAGCCACGCGGGTGAAACCGCGCGGCACAGCTATTTATAAATGAAATGATAACTAAAGAGGACCTTTGATACATTTTTATGTGATATTTCAACTAGTGCCTTAATTTAAAAAGGCATTTAGAATCATGGAATTGTTAATGGTCATTGATATTTCAGAAATTAATCATGAAATTACTTTTCCAATCGGAAAGTCGTTTGTGAATCACCTTCATATAATTATGGCCACTTTTCCCGCGTTAATTTGTAAATTTTTAGCGGGAAACCCTGATTGATAAGCTGTTGAGCTCAGCTCGTTAGAAATGACAGCTATGACGTCACAACATGGCGGACGCTCATGTCAAACTTCCGCTTGAAAAGGAAAAAGCCACCAAATTCTTCTTTTTATGTGTAAATTGTTTTATAAATAACAATTGTAATCGGATATTTTCCTTAAATAATACAAAATTTATAAATGAGTCATGAGAATACGTACAAAATACAAATACGAGCATAATTATTAGATAATACGCAAAAAATAATCAATTTATTTTAATCGCTAATCATTGTGCACAGACTATCATCTTCCCGCCAATTTTTTATTCGTTATTTTATTTCGTCTGTCAATTATTTTAAGGAAAAAACATCAATTAAACCGCGATTTAAAACATCAATTAGCCACAACCTTCCATACGATTTAGAATAATTCGCAGAAGATAAATTGTATTTAAAACATGGTCTTGGATTTATTACGAAATACAGTTGATCAATAGTTCAAGTCCGAATAAATTTCTAAATTAAATGAAGTTTTAATTTTGGTAATTTGAATGCAGATTAACAAGACAAGGTCAGGAATAGATAACAGTAAAACATTTTAATTAAAGTTTAAAAATATGTATGTAATATTTAAATTATAAATGTTTGATATGAGACTAGTTATAAGATTAAAAAAATGTTAAATCATAACATTTTTACAAAATAAAGTTACACGACAAGGTTTTCTATGCCTAGCCCAAGAGATTTTTAAACTAATATCTCTTTCGTTTCTAATTCGTTTTCATGAAATAAAATAAAATTAATAAATTATTTAGGCATGTATTTCGTTGTTGATATTTGAGTATATATATATATTTTTTTTATTTTAATAACACACATTTACTTACATCTCAAACAAACAACTACCACTGCTCTATAGCAGAAGATTTATCAACAAAGTCACTCAAAATAATAATAAAATAACTTCTTAAAAACACAAGTGTGAAGTTATCACAAGTTATGTCAAAACTATTTAAACCCTCATAAATCCCGTTTATTTATATTTAAAGTACTTACATATTTATTCATTGTTATTTTTGTAAATGAATACGTAATGTGTGACGTCATATACCTAGCAAGCCAAATATAGGGTTTAGCAAGGGCTACTCAGAAACAATTGTATTAAAATATTACCTCATTGTTTAAAGAAATTTGTATTGAGATTCTGAATAAGTGTGACGAATTCTATTAACAATTGAATAATATGATTTTCAGGGTTTTGAGGAGGGCTTTATATGGACATGTTATTGTATTTTATATAAATCCAGACTGCAATACTAAAGTATTATGTATATTATATGTGGTAATACTTATTCATTCTATCTATATCAATCAACTAGAATTATTCGAACGATCTTTCACGAAAATTTTTAAATATTTTATAAAAATAGGACGTCGAAAATTGAATCACAGATTAAAAATTACTATTTCCAATGACATAAGTATATTTCTTAAGCCTATGTGTAATTCTCGTATAGATAAGCAACATCACTGCCAAGTATCATCAAAATCCGTTCAGTGGTTTTCACGTGAAAGAGTAACAAACATCCGTCCATACTCACAAACTTCCGCATTAATAATATTAGTATAGTAGGATTTTATTAAGATTATTTTCAAACTCAAACATTTATTCATACAATTAGACTTCCTCTAGAAGCACTTTTGAATTGTCATAACATAGTTTTACCAATTACCACCGATTCGGAAAGCAGTTTCTACGGCGAAGAAACGAAAAGAAACTCCGTAAATGCTCTTTTGAAATCATATCAATTTTACATATTAAATTTGTATTTCTGGCTTTGGTTCTGTATAGACGAGGCATTATAATTGGCTCTGTGTGTCCGCAACAGTTGAACTCTTTAGGTGCAGAGGAAGCAACAACAGTTGCAGAAACAAAGCCGCGGAATCCGTCGCTTGCGTAACGTTGACTTCCGTCAAAGCGTACGGTTGGCGAATAAAGTTTTATTTTTATTTTTTTTTATCGGAAAAATTATATTTGTCGATCAATGAGAATGAGATTAGAACGATAAATTTCAAATTTCGTGTTTTAGCTAGAGTAAAAAATATTACAAAATTTTAATCTCGATAAATAGACAAATAACTGTTAACTGTTAATATTATGCAGTACTCAACTAGCATCTTTCGGTAAATTCTTAAAATTATACTTAATTGTTTGAGCTCTTGTTACAAACTTCAAAGTAAAATTACTATAATATTAGAACTTTTTAATTCGTAAAACATAAAATGTAAGTACATCTGTATTAAAGATTTGCACATTTATAAAAAAAAATTATGTGAATATGTATATACAAAAATGTTTTGCGAACCGTACCGGTGAGTAGGCCAGTTCAATCACTATAGAGACCGCTGTCGCACGCACAGGGTTGCCAACGCTACTGCATTCAATATTTTCTTTAGATTATGTGCGTAATATTAGTACACAGTATATAGAAAATTTGATAGACTGTGATATTAGGTTATCTCAATATATTGGATATGAAAATATGTAACAATAATACCCAAGATATAATACATTGAACAACGAATATTCAATCCATTTATGACTTATGTATGAATTGTAAATCGAAATGCTTTAAAAAGGACTAAATTTATTTAAACATTTACACGAATTAAATTATTATTAAACTAAAAATAGTAATTTTCTCAATGCTTTTCTTTTTTATCAGAATCATTTAAAACAAGATTCTGAACTGTATGACATTTTAAACGCGTAATTTATTATGGCCTTTATATCTGAAGAAAATTATTGTAACATCATTAAAAATGAACTGGCAACCCTATCATTATATTTTGGTTTCGCCATTTCTTCCTGTCACTCATTTCATTGGCATATTTCTATTTTAACAAGCGGCAACATCACGACCGTTATATTGTGTGAAAAGGAATACCTGCTTTAGAGTGTTATTTGAAATGGTTGTCTCAGACTGGAACGGCTAAATTGATTTGGATACTATTTTATTAAATATGTTATACGTACGTGTTGAGTTTCAGGTTAAAGAAACTGCCCAAATAAGAGAAGAACCACTTTCGAACTAAATAATTTTCATTCAACATACGGATATAGAAAAAATTATTCAGTCTTATTTACAAGATTATTTTAAACAAATGGATACAGTGTTTCCAAAGATCTAAAAAGAAACATGTAAACTTAAAAATATTTTTTAATTTAATTTTAATTTAAGTAACGTTTAAAATCAATGATTTTAAATTTATCGTCACACAAAAACCGACGGAAGGATGCTAAAATTACATAATTATGTAAAAATGTCCAATAAAATGGATGTATGTATGTCTATTTCTTACAATGCATAAGGTCATATGCATTTAAAGTAATTACATACAGCTGGCTCTTGTCACACGTAAATAAGGAAATATTATCATTAATTTATACTGTAATTAAATATTTATCAATTTGCGCCATTAAGATGCGATTTAGTCAATCGTCAGTCAGTACATAATACTTGTATAAAAATTTCAATCAATACTAATATTATAAAGCTGAAGAGTTTGTTTGAGCGCGCTAATCTGAGGAACTACTGGTCCGATTTGAAAAATTCTTTCGGTGTTAGATAACCCATTTATCGAGGAAGGCTGTAGGCTTTATATCATCACGCTAAGACCAACAAGAGCGGAGCAATGCGGGTGAAACCGCGCGGCACAGCTAGTATAAGGATATAGCTACTCATACTCATGACATTTTGGATAAGATAATATAAATACTTTGTAATTTAAAAAGTTGATAGACCTAAGAATTAATTTCAATTCATTTTTAATTAATTTCAAATTCCAGACTCGAACTAATTATTAAAAATACATGTAATGATAAATAATACACATATTATTACGAGTTATTTTATATTCAGTAGATATTTTGCATAAGAATACAAAACAAATAATAGGAATTGATATACAACGTTGTTTTCAATTGATATTCGATAAAATGATAACTGATAAGACCTTTATTTGATAGTAGATACTTGACACATGTGTTGGACTTTCAAATAAAGATTAAAACGCAAAATAAACATAAATATCCTATTCCATTACTACCTATAAACAAATATTATAAGAAAACATGGATAGATGTTTGTTACTCTCTCTCCTAAACAAACGATTTCACGTAATTTAATAGGTAAGTTCTACTAAATCAAGTTACTAGTTATTATTCTGTGACTAAGTATTTAGATTTTATGGAACACGCGTGGAACCGCGGGCTTAAACTAGTTAAATATAGACCGTTGATTATTTCGATAAATAACAGGATAGAGTCGTAGAAAGTAAACAGTTGAAGGTAATATAACATACTAGGAAATTATATTTACACAAACAATTAATCGATTTATTCCGCGCAACGATTGTATATCAATTGTATAGTTTACGATGATAAATTGATAGAGAAATATCAAACAAAAGATTACATTTATAACCCTGCGATTAACACAAATTAAATGTCATAAATAGCACAGTTGACAGATATATACTATGTATCTGTATATTGTGTAAATAGTTCGAAAGTAATTTATACATTTCACGTCGTTCAAAAACTATTTTATGATATACCTACTCATTTAACAAAACCTCTTTTGTCAATTGACTTTTTAAATAATTATCATAACCTCTTTGCAGTTATATTTTTATTACTGGCTGTTTAAAAAAAATATTTGAAATTCGAATTCCTTTCAAAGACAATTTTGTCCGGTCTAATTTTAATCATGGACCAACATGGCGGTCCCCGACGGTTCAGCTTCACAGAAACGTTTATTTATATTTTTATTTTAAGTGAAAATATTTTAAGAATGTTCCAGCAGCTGGAAATGGTGAGTTTGACAGCGCATTAGCTTTTAATAATTTCTATCATTTCAATAAGGTTTTTCGTTTTTGATGTAGGTAGGTAGGATGTTTCTTTTTATCGAATTTGTAGGAAAAAGGTAGGTATCTATTTAGGTATTTCCTATTTTGTGTAACAATAAATACATAATTATTTAGGTAGGTAGGTAGGTATTACACATAAATATTTTCTGGAATAAAGCAATAATTTAGGCGGAACACTAACCAAACCTAACTACCTAATTGAATTATTAAAGCGTTTTGAATTTGGATACAAACATCATTCCTATTCTTCATAATAAAATATTTATTAGACTAAATATTAGGTAGGTAGGTATATTATCAACTAGCTGTGCCCCGCGGTTTCACCCGCATTGCTCCGCCCCTGTTGGTCTCAGCGTGATGATATAATTATATAGCCTTCCTCGATAATTGGGCTATCTAACACCGAAAGAATTTTTCAAATCGGATCAGTAGTTCCTGAGATTAGCGCGTTCAAACAAACAAACTCTTCAGCTTTATAATATTACCTAGTTTATTATAGATAGGAAAACCAGTAGCCAGTGTTTCCTATAGTTTTATAATATTATAAACACTGCTCAGCATTTACTAAATCAAAATGTTTATTATTTACACGAACCGAAACATAAACTTATAAAAATGTCTGAATCTAATATGCTGCCTAAAATTTATGGTCAATTATCATCTGCCATATTAGCATACTGAGTAATAAAACTTCTATATTTATACTAGGTACCTACATAAACTTTGATTAAGTAATCCTAATACCGAAAACTTTGTAAAATACTGCAACAAAATATACGAATTTATTTTGTTATCGAGATTTTAATTCTAATTTAATGTAAGTACCTACCAACGTCTCATAAAAACTAGTGTCCGACCGAAACTGGTTTCCAGGCCGAAACCGAAACCGAAACCGAATGTTCGGCCGTGGCTTCAGTTTCGGCCGAAACCGAAACCGAAACCGAAACTCACGTGGTCAAGTATGAAATTTCTAAAAATACTGAACTTTGGTGCATTTTACCTATTATTTTGCCTTAATTAGGGCATGAAATGAAAACATAGTATATTAAATTTGTTGTAATCATTTATTTAATATAAAATAAAAAAATAATATTTTTCAAATATTAATAATAACAATTTTAATTTTTATTATTTTTTCAAATTAAGTTCTCAGTAAAATCAGTCATCTAAATCAAACCAGTAATTGTTACTGTTACTTTAAATACTTAAGTTTTGGTATTTTGAGATCTTTCTCTTTTATAAAGAGTCTTTAATACTTTGGATTGGTATTTGTACTTAGAAGACTTTAGAAGAATAATCAGTCTCTTTTAGGTACCTCTTATATAAAAATAATTATTATTAATTACTATTACACCCAGTTCCAATCTCAACATAAATAATCAAAAATTGTTTCCACCAGCGTGGGTCAACCTTGGGGTCAACCAACGTTTTGACAGCGTCCGTCAAAGCGTTGCCGAGGAAAACGAAGTTAGGCGAGCGTGAACGTGTGTGAACTAAGTTCACTGAACTTGCGAAATAAGTTTCGGTTTCGGCAAAAGTTTCGGCCGATTTTGGCCGAAACCGAAACTGCGGCCGAAACTTGATTTTTGGCCGAAACTCGGCCGAAACCGAAACCGAAACCGAAAGTTCGGTCGGACACTAATAAAAACACTTTAAAAAACTGTAAAAATAAGGATAGGTATTTAGCCAAGTTTTTACCTCGATGGTTTTTACCCAATATTTTCGTGATAAAATGAGTCTATGATGATATAAAATCTATATAACTTCATTTAGAAATTAGAATGAATGATAAGAACTGTTAAATTGAACTATTATCACTAAAGGTAATTGCTACACGTCTAATAGACAATTGCTCAAGTACCTAAGTACATTTAGCTTTACGATTATTATGTCGATTAAAATCAATAAAAAATATCACATAAATTTTCTTAGATCATACATTATTATCTGAGAATTACGATGATTGTTATTTATGTATGATTAAGCAAATATCATAGTACCCATATAGATAACGAGTGTCCTAAATTATCAAACATTAAAATTTAATCAATAATTTTAAGCTGTGACGTAAATGATAAAATTTATTACTATCCGAACAAGTACAGGACGCGATAACGATCCTTATGCGACACAATACTTCGATACAATGACTCTTTTCGATATTGAATCATATTAAAACAAATAAATATTGAAATTTAACATAAATAATAATTACCTTTGAATTTAAAGAAACTCGCCGGTCCACGGCACAAATAAAATCCGTTTTTAAGTTAGGTACACAGCACTTGAATTATCGCGGTTTTTTATTGACTCGAGCGGTTTATTTGCGACGGCACATGCGCTTAGTACGAGCGCTGGTGGCAGACTGGCAGCTGGCGCCTGGCTTGCCGCTTGAATGAGCTGAGCTGGCGCGTGCGTCGGGATGCGTGCGCGCGGTCAACAAGCAGGTGGCCTTGAAGAATGCAAACTCAAACTCAAACTCAAACTCAAACATTTATTTATTCAATTAGACTTCTTATAGAAGCACTTTTGAAACGTCATTACATATTTTAAAATTTACCACCGATTCGGAAAGCAGTATCTACGGAGAAGAACCGGCAAGAAACTCCATAGTTGCTCTTTTAAATCATGTCAGTTTTACAATTTTACAAAATACATATTGTGTAACATCATACCTATATTATAATAACATGCCAAAGAACTGTCCTGTGGTTTTTACGCGACAACCCTCCATGGGTTTTTATCGTCCATATATTCCTGAATACTGTAGTACGCTCTCTGAACTAGTACATTTTTTATATAAGTTTTAAATTTAGAACTACTAAACTCTTTAATATTATGAGGAATTCTATTGTAAAAGCGTATACCTTGACCCATAAATGAATTTTTAACTTTAGCTAATCGGAAAAATGGCATTTCAATTCTATTTCTGTTCCTTGTGCCATAACAGTGTCTATCTCCTACTCTTGTGTGTAAGTCGGCGTTTTTGTGTACATGCAAAATATTATTAAATATATACTGTGATGGTACAGTAAGGATACCAGTATTCTTAAAGAGATCTCTTAGTGAGTCCCGAGCACGTAAATTATATATAGAACGAATGGCTCTTTTCTGTAAGATAAATATAGTTTCTATATCTGCTGCCCTGCCCCATAGTAGAATTCCATAGGACATAATACTATGAAAGTAGCTGAAATAAACCAATCTAGCTGTATCTTCATCGGTGAGATGCCTTACCTTTCGGACTGCATATGCTGCTGAACTGAGCTTACCTGCAGCGGTGTTGACATGGGCTCCCCACTGTAGTTTCTCGTCCAATGTTAACCCAAGAAATACAGTCGATTCTGTAGGGTGTAATACCTCCCCGTTCAAGGTAATATTTCTGCTTAACTTTTTAACGTTTGGTAGTAAAAATTCAACACAAGTTGTTTTTTTGGCATTTAATAATAAATTATTAGCAGTAAACCAGTCGGATATGTGTAAAAGAGCACTGTTCACTTCGTCAACATTTGGGTCATGCCTATCCACATTAAAAATTAATGAGGTATCATCTGCAAACAGAACTATTTCACACCTATCCTGTAAATAATAAGGTAGATCATTGATATATACCAAGAACAAGAAGGGTCCTAAAATAGATCCCTGTGGAACACCAATGTTAATTGACGCACCGCTAGAACGTTCTCCATTAACAACTACAGTTTGTATCCTATCATGCAGGTATGAGGCTATGAGGTTCTGAGCTTGTCCTTTAATCCCATAGTGATTAAGTTTACGCAATAAAGTACAATGTTCAACGCAGTCAAATGCCTTGGAGAGGTCACAAAATATCCCCAAAGCATTTTTTGAGTTTTCCCATGCCTTATATATATGTGTTAGTAGTGCAACTCCAGCATCTGTGGTTGAGCGCCCCTTTGTGAAACCAAACTGTTTGGTGTGCAGCAAATTATTAGATGCAAAGTGACTAGTCAATTGGTTTAATATTAACTTTTCGAATACCTTACTTAATGTTGGTAAAATCGAGATAGGTCTATAGTTGTTACAGTCTTCTTGATCGCCTTTCTTAAATAGAGGTATAACTTTACTAAGCTTTAATAAATTAGGAAATGTACCATAGTCACAACACTTATTAAATATAAAAGCTAAATTGTTCGCAATATTTTCTATTATATTATTAACTAAATTTACGGACATTCCCCAAAGATCACAAGTATTTTTTAAATTTAGTGTCTTAAAGGCTGTAACAATATCATTAGCAGTTACGTGTCGCAATTCAAATAATGTGCTGCACGCCGCAACATGGTCCCTCAAAAAGGTCTCTGCAAGTGCTGAAGACGAATTTAAATTATTAGTAATGCTAGCAGGGACACTACTAAAGAAATCTTCAAATGCAAGCGCAACATCAGCATTTTTGTCAATAACCATGCCATTATTAACAAGTTTTATGGTATTACTTGATTTGCTTTTACCCATTTCACCATTAATAATAGACCAAACTGTTTTAACTTTATTATCGGAGTCGCGTATTTTATCTCTGATATACAAACAATTTCGAGATTTATCTCAGTGGTGTTTTTTGATCAAATATGGTTTAGACTTGGCCTTGTGCCTTTCTCGTTTTGGGCAGCTACCTGAACATCTGCAAAACAATGTGGCAGCGGGTGCCGAGTGCCGCAGACGATCGGGAGGTTTTTTGGCCCTTTATAAGGCTTTGAGAGAACACATTTTTCTGAGTAAGTTTTGAAGTGAGCATTTTTAACCAACTTTACTGAAATAACTTTATGAGTTGTGTTTATTTTTGTTGATCTAAAGATATAAAAATATAGGTAGTTTAAAAGAACTAAAATACGAGCTTCATTGGGTAAGGTCAAGAAATTATGTATTGTTATTTGTTACCAATATCAAATAATTTTACGTTTGAACTGGATGAAAATCGAGTCTAAAGAAGTCAGTTACATAATAACTTACCAATTTATAGGTGAAGCTAATGAGAGCGTGGTAAAAAGATAGATTATATCTTCACACAATACCTACCAACCAACTATTGCCTGACTGAAATCACTTTTAGAGTTAAGTTCCTTTTCAAAAGTTTCAGGTGGTTCTTAGTTCTTATATTTTGATACATTTAATTTCAAATGCTAATTATTATTAGATGGAATAATGGATAACATAGTACAAAAGTTTTAATAAACCTTTTTCACAACATCTCTTTTTAATGTCGGCTAACAAAACCTATAAAGGTGTCACAGTGCTCTCACTGAACAATTAAAAGTCGCCATTGTTCAATTAGAAAACTAGTGAATGTGGGAAAATATAATTTTTTGTATTATCACTGTTTTATTATTTCACAGGCTTTCTGTTATACGTAATGGTTGATTATGAAATTAATTGGCTGTTATTATTTATTACGTTTAAATGATTTTGCCTTTCCCCAGAATACAGTAACGAATTGAGATTTTTATCAATTTTCTAATAGTTTTAACTTACGTAAGTTAACGAGTTAATCATTACGCCCATTTGAATTTGAACGCCGACTTTAAAACTCGCTGTAAACAAAAAATTGTAATTTATGAAGTTTAGAAATTACAAAATCTTATTACCTAGGATATCTTATAATGTTATTTTTTTTTTCAAATATGTAAGTACCTACTCCCAATTCCTTTCGGTTCGACAGATATCAATCAGAGTTTTTTATTTTTATTAGGATAACAACTAGTTGTAAGTACATAATGTTTTTAGATTACAACTTATTCGAGAATCTAGATCTCCATTGACGTATTTTAGGGTTCTTCGAAATAGCATTGTCCTTTAAAAGATGGCTGACCCAGGCGCGTTTGAATTATGCTTGGCGCCAGCTGACCGCAAGTGGCCGTTGAATGTATTAAATTTCCGAATATCTAGGACTTGATAGAGAGATTAAGGTAATCGGTAGTTAATGAAATTTACCAGAACGCAACTATGTTTGTTGAGTTTATCAGCTTTATAATAAAGTTCATTATAGTTTTAAGTTTTTAACACGCTCAAATTTTTAAATAGCTTAAATTTTCCACTGTATACAGGTTGTATACCTATGTCCACGGATACAATAATAATAAACAAAGATAAACAGGCTATAGAAAAAATTTAATATAAAACTTTTTTGTCCGTAGGCCAAACCGCGAGGCACAGTGAATCTATAAATTAATATGTTTAACAAGGGCCAGTTACCTTTAAAAAAACATTTTTTTCAAAGCAAAAATCCAATCGCAATGAAATCCTCAGCTCAAATACAATTTACAAGCCATTACAGTTATTTTGGGTCTAATTTGTTGCATCTTACGAAAGCAGCATCGTATTACAGAAGTGTTGACAAGTCGGGTTGTGACTAATTATGAAGACTGCGGAAGTTGGTTAGGTGACGAACTCAGGTAGATTAATTATATCCACTCTAATATTAGTTTACTAGCTTTTCGTCCAGTTTTTCTTGCATCTAAGTATTTCGCTACTGTCTTGTTAAAAATTGCCATCGTTTCACAAGTTTAACGTAGGTTCTAAAATTCATCAAAATAAATTTAGTGGCTTAAGAATAAAAGAACAGACACAATTAACATATTATATAAATACTTGTAAATACCTATACCTATGCCTACGGACTACGAAGCTTTTTTTGTAGAAATTACTTAGGTTAACCTTACCTTAAAAATACTTTTGAAAGAAGTCAAGTTCAATTAATTAACGGTTAAATTTTTAGTCTGTAAATTGGTCTTAAAATTTAAATACAGATAAAAAAGATCAATTAACTGGCGTATAATGTCAACGTTTATCAAATTCCGAACAGCTAAAATGTATATTTAGTAAAACATTTTGCACCTGTCCTCATGTTGTACATTCCTGATGTTCTTTTTTTATTTATGTTCATAAATAATGCTATGCCTATACAGACCTTTGCACCTAATAAAATGTTGCAAAAATCTGCAACTATCTTCAATTATTTTGTATAAATATTAAACAAGGAAATTTAGTCAAAAAATAATATGTTTATTTAATTCTAACCTAACCTAAAATTGGAGTACCTACATGTGTATATTAATTTTAATTGATATCTGAATAATATGGTCACATTAATAGTTGGTTAGCACCGTATAGAAAGCTTATATAATATAAATAACTGGCTGTGTCCCGCGGTTTTAGCCGCAGTGCTCCGCTCCTGTTGGTCTGAGCGTGATGATATGTAGCCTATAGTTTCTTCGATAAATGGGCTATCTAAAACCGAAAGAATTTTTCAATTGGGACAAGTAGGTAGTTCCTGAGATTAGCGCGTTCAAACAAACAAACAAACTCTTCAGCTTTATAATATTAGTATAGATATAAAATTGCCTAGGTTTTCCATACCGCATTTACAAAAACATGACATATTACGTTAATTTTATCTCTTTATCTTCTACAAGTTATAGCATTAGCTTTACATAGATAATAATCCGCATCAGCATTCCTAAAACATAAATCTTTATCATTACGCATCAAAATTATCCACATTTCAAAAGATATAAATAAGGAGTAAGAAAGTATACGGAAATACAAGTAAGTACAACGGGTACTTAGAAAAATAATTTAAAGGAAATTCAAATAATTTCAGAATCATGATTTTTATAATATTTTATAAAGTACATAAAATGCACAGTTGAATTCAATTTATTTATTTTGCTTGGAAGTCGATAGAACGCGGTTTTCCCGCTTAAACTCAAATCTGATCACGCCACACGCATTCAGTTTAATATGAACACTCACTTAATTTAATTACCATCAGAAATAGTGAAACATTCAAACGCATAGCTGAAATACAGTTTTGGCGCAAGTCCAGTCCCCGGTGGCACCCCGCTGCATATCTTACGCGACGCAGTCGTGGCGCCAAACTATATAGGGAAATACTTTATGTAAGGTCGATGCCCGATTGCCGGAATGACTACACTTGCCTGATATTTAAAAATTATTTCGGTCTATAAAGGGAATTTTCGGAAAACGGTAACCTCGACCTTGTCGATTGCATTGATGATGCCATATTAATACAAGTTATTATATTTTAATGTGATTTCGCAGATTTATTGAGCTCTCTGCTCATACATTGTAATGTATTGTATTTTGCTACCTTGATAGTTGTAATTTCATTTTAGTTTATTAAGTTAGGTATTTTGCCGCATTCTTTATAAATTTTTCAGGAGGAAAATACGCAATTTATTTAACCTCAAAACTAAAAATAGCATAATTATATAAATTATTAATAAATACATCCAAGCTCTCCTGGCTTGAGCTTTGTTACTTACTAGGATTAAAGCGTCGTGACAATAATCCAGGTAATAAACTATCCGTGTATCATATTTCATTTAAATCTGTTAAGCCATTTTTGGGTGATAAGCTTTCTAACTCAAACTGAAATCTTTTACATACGTTTGAGCAAAGCTTTATTGAAAATTAATTATTTTAAAATAAAATAACAAATATTCGGCTTGCAGTCTCTTTTCATTGTATTTTTAGGATGGTAATAAAATCATTTTTTTAACATAACAAGGGACCTCAGTTTTAAATTAATATCAAAGACAGGTTTAAAAATATAAACTCTAATTATTATCCACGTGCCAACCACATGCTATCTTAAATATTTAAATTTATTGTACAAGGAAATGTTTACGTATTCCAATTATTTTTATGACATATAGCAATAAACAAATGCTCAGATCCTACATTATATAATATTGATAATAATTTATGGTAGGAAACATATTGATTTAAAAATTAATAAATCGATGAAACAATTAACTAAATAATTACTACATGGAACAGTAATCACTAAATAGTCTGTCCGTCTGTTTATCTGGGTCTAGTACTAAGCTGAAGAGTTTTTGTTTGTTTGCTTGAACGCGCTAATCTTAGGAACGACGGGGTCCGATTAGAAAAATTATTTCACTATTATACATTCGAATTCGAATTTATCGAGGAAGGCTATCATCACGCTTAGACCAATTGGAGCGGAGCAATGCGTGTAAAACCGCGGGGCACAGCTAGTAACATGTAATACAGTATTATTAAACAACATGAAGTGCATTTAAATGTTAAACGCAATAATTGCATATTTCTCCAGTGAGTTATATCAATGGAATAAATTATTATAATTCAATTACTTACAATAGGCATGACGAAAGATTTTGAAATCCTCTTCCATAATGTGTGTATACGTTTACTATACAAGAAAAATCCTATATTTCGGTAATATACTTAAATTTAACGAAGATAAAAGCCATTTTTCAAAAAAAAATTATTAACTGTGCCAAAACAGCTCGCAGGTGTCATGGCGTAGGTGTGACGTCACTCTTTAGTAAATACGTAATTATCTGTACGCATAGCGAAGAAAATTAAACAATTTTTTAATTAATATGTGTTATAGAAACGAATTTCAAAGTTTATAAGTGGTGTGCAGTATTGCAGTGTGAATCCACATAAAAATAATGCCCAAAAAAGTGTTAGTAATTGTTTCAAGCGAGAAAATAATAAGAAATTATTGTATACAGTTGGCGCGGAGAAACCCGAACCACGTCTTCGTGAATTTGCAATTATATTTCTGTTCTGAGTCGATAAATTATACGCGAAACAATAGAAAATAAATAAAAATGCGTATTCTCAACATATTCATAACAACAAAACACACCTGACATGAAGTTGTTTACATAAGTGTGACGTCACGCGTGTTTCAGTCAAAATGGCCGACTGCAGAATTTCAATGTTTTATTTTATTGATAATCTCAATAATCTTAATGTTTTTAATATTTCTAAGTCACTATTTTTAACTTATTTAGTATACATTTTCCCTTAAAAACACTAATTCGATCATTTATGGATACTGTCGTCATGCCTATTATCTAATGCCAATTGCCAACTTACATCATGAAAATTATAAGTTTATGATTTATACAGGAATTAATATCTAAAATCTTTGTGGTAAATGTTTTATTTATTATTAGTTTATATATTATATGAGTTTAATTCCTTATTATATTAAAAACATCACACACTATTTATATATATATGTATGTAAGTAGATATGACTTTTACTCAAAACTTTTTCTTCTACAAAGTAACCGAATTCATGTTCTAACTATACACTACTTGACTCTCAAATCAAAATTAGATCGCCATTTACAATTTCACAGCAAGTACGGATAGGATGTAAGCTATACTAGAAATTCCTTCCGGCCGGCCTTGCGTCAAGGCGAACTCAAAACGCACAAGCCATGGGGAGTAACATATGTCACATTTTATAATATGTACTTGTATAGTTAACTATTAGTTATAAATATAACATTTGTTTCAATAGATATTCATAAATTCGTAAGGAATTACGCCTTAGGTACGTCGTTTTTGGAATTTTCGTAAAAGAGATTAAAAACTGGAAAATTCTATCATTTTCTTTTCATCTTGGCCCGGTGTATAACGTAGAAAAATACACTCTCTTATAATATTACGCCTATAATCTCTTTTCCTAAGACGCCTATTTCATTCTATTACGACTTTGCTAACATAATCGAGTTTTTTTCCATATCCACAGGATAAAAAGAATACTGATTATAATTTAACATATTCATTAATTTATCAGGCTTTAAACGAAATTAAATAAAATACATACCTAATTAATAGACACAGATTGTACATAGTATCGTGAATACACTTTTATGCAGTGCTTAGTAAGTACCTACTACCAATATATTTTCGTTTATCCCTATTTCTATAGAATCAACAAAAATAATGAATTAAACTATTATGTAAAAATTGTTTTAATAAAATTGACTCTATTAATAAAATAAGGATAATAAACAGTTTGAATGTTCGTTTGTTTTTTACCTATGTTTCTAAATGATTGAGCAAATATCACTAAAACATGCGTATATTTGCAATATTCGGGTTTGTAATAATTTTTTTTACCTATTAAAATTATCGAGGACAATAATACTGTACCTATAGGTATTAAGAACGCGAATAAAGTCAAATCACCAATCAACTTGTAGTTGATACGTGTAATATTCAAGACCAAATATAAAAAATAAAATATATGTAAAACTTGATGATATTTTGGATTATATTGTCAGATCAAAAACATAAAATATTGAAATTGACTCGATAGAAAAAATTCACGAAGTTACCTCTAAATTTCACACTTTTACGTTTTTTACTTGACATGGTAATGCCTATTATGTTATTTTTTTCATAAACAATTATATTGAAACATTTGTGAGAACTTTGTAGGACCACTTTTTTGTAATTACTTTTAGTTTTGGTTTAATCACGATAAAACACTTTTGGCGCTTACTATATTTTTAATTACGCAAGAAATCATCTTGCATCGCACGTTCTAGGAGCTTCAAACATAAAGCGTCTTATTCACGGTCCATTTGGACGTACGTCCCGCCAAGGTCATACACGATGCACGACGCATATTCACGGTCCATCCCCGCTGTACGTCAGCTCAAGGCTGCTGCAGTGTTACCAACTCTACCAACTTTTAGGTAGTACCTACTTTTAACCTTTTTTACAAATCTACTACCTTGGATGAAAAATCTAAGTACCAACTTTTTTAATTTATCGAAAAAATAGAGAGGATATCAGGGTTGAGGATTTTTGGCATCATAATATTTGTAATATTAAAAAAGGAGATAACTCTCAAATGTTTCCTCTGCTAAGTGAATTTGTAAGACAACTACTTGTGCTTCCACACAGTAGTGCTAATGTTGAGAGACTCTTTTCTGCTGTTAATCTTTTAAAAACTTCTAGTCGCAATAATTTATCTACTAACACTCTCCAGGGACTTTTACATACGAAACGATTTACCAGCGACAGCTCCGAACAACCTGTACCTACTGAAGCGCATTTTAAATTATTTAATCAAACTATGTACTCTTTTAAAGATTAAAATTGTAAAATGTGTTATAATTATATGTAATTCCAAATCTAAATTTATATATTTCAAGAGCTCATTTTTAATTGATTTTTAATGAAGCTCGGTTTCTCTCTTCCCGCCACTTCACATTCATGACCGAAAAGACTCTTTCAGTAAATGCTGAAGTGGCGGGAACAGAGAGTATAATATAGCTAATCATTTTTTTTAAACAAACAAATTCGTTAGGACATTTTTTTTAAATAAATTGCCATTTTTCTGCAGTGGACTTTTGCATAAAATCTTTGTTATTCAACAATTCGCCTTGGAGTTCTTTTAAAATAATAACTTCTGAATATAAACTGTCCATGTGTACTAGGTTGATCCAAAAGTAATGATAATTGGGTATTTCCTGTGTACATAAAAATATAAAATAACTGTTTCTTGCTTGCTCATGTACTCACTACGTTATCACAAAACTAAACTAACTAAACTAACTACTAAGTTTTCACAAAAAAATCATATCAATAGGCCACGTTTCCAAGTATTTACATTAATTTCTGTTGGCAACACTGATCTGCTGTACAGCAAGCCTATTCACTGTCCATCTGCACGACGTTCGCGGTGGTGGGGGTGCTCGCTGGATGAAAAATTGGTCGTGCACATCCAGCAACGTAATAATAATAATTATTGACGTACGTCAATACTATTCACGGTCGTTTTGCGTCGTGCATCGTGTATGACCTTGGCGGGACGTACGTCAAGATGGACCGTGAATAAGACGCTTAATTCTATTTCATACATCAGACGCTATCGCTCCGTTGAGACGAGTAGACCGTGCTCAAATTGCTGTGCCGCGCGCCGATTTTTTAATAATATTGTTTTAATATTGTTTTTTTGAAAATGGTAAACAACAAAAGAACATTGAAACTTCAGAAACGAGAACTAAAAGAGATTCATATTTAAATGATATCTAACTAATTTTCGAAGATAAGTTAATATACTAAGTATTGTAATCATATTAATAAATAATTATTATATATAATAAATAATAAATAATTATTATTTATAATAAATAATAAATAATTATTATTTATAATAAATAATAATTATTATTATTTATTAATATGTATTAATAAAAAATACGACTTGATTCATTTCAGAAACTTTATGCAGGTGAGTTTAGATATCTATTATTTTCGTAAATTCGTTTCCGCGGGCTTGACGCGACGATCTTAGGTTTACATAGGTACCTAGTTATATGGATATAAATATTTCATTCATAGTTTTACATCAATAAAATCAAGAAAGATTTATAGTATATATTTTATGAATTATAATATTATTAGCTAAAGCTAAGACATACCTACATACAAACATACAAAAATTCGAAAAGCTATATTTATTATTTATGTACTTATAGATATTATGTAATATTATTATGTAATACAGATTTTGAATATATTATATATTATATAGGTATATACTATTCACAACCTGTTTACGTTTTTTACTGGAACAACCATAGGAATCTACAAATAGGTAGTAATTAATCTACCTACCTATTTGTAGATAAATATGATAATATGTTTCCGCGGGCTGAGTAGGTATTGACGCTACGATCTTAGGTATACATATATGGATATAAATATTTCATTCATAGTTTTACATCTATAAAATCAAGAAAGATTTATAGTATATTTTTTATGAATTATAATATTATTAGCTAATGCTAAGACATACATACAAACATACAAAAATTCGAAAAGCTATATTTATGTACTTATAGATAATCTATAATATGTAATATTATTATGTAATACAGATTGTGAATATATTATATAGGTATATACTAAAAAACATGCCTAGATATTACTTTGAGTTGTCCGTATGGTGGAGGTAAGTCCCACGAAAATCGTTATTTGACGACTTTTTACAAATGGGTCTCACACAGTCACACTATCCATACCTACTAAATTAGCTTAGCTTACAAAAAAAATTAGCTGGTAAATTAGCTTGGAGAAATTTTTGCGTTTGTAGTAGTGTATGGTCAGCAAATAAAAAAAACAACATTTTATTTTTAGTTTTTATTATAATATATAATATATGGGATTTTAAATCTAATATCTAATATCTAATATTCTAATATTCTAATATCTGATCTGATAATATTATAAAGGCGAAAGTTTGTATGGATGTATGGATGTTTGTTACTCTTTCACGTAAAAA
>CAJQZM010036087.1:20914-70117 GCA_907164665.1 Colias nastes
CTATATGTGTTTCTCCTCTGAAAAAGATGAGACTTTATTTTAATATTTGCACATTTAACATACGTATAACTTTTACATTAACAATTAACAATATAAAGTTACAACACTTACACACAAATTAAACACTTCAACAAATATTATAACAATAATAACAAATAATAACAACAATCAACAAATACAAAATTTAACAATTACGTAATAATTATAACTTTTGAATGAAATGTGTGCTTTATGTTCTAAGGCTAAGCGCGCACCACGATTTTAATTTTTGCGACACGATTTCAAAATCGCGCTGTAGAAAATCGCAGAGAGTACGGTGCGCGCACAGCGATAATTTAATAGTGATCATTACTCACTTTCATCATTGATTTCGTACAAGTTGCTTGTCTTTATTTACTACTTCGGAGGATAAGAAAAAAAAAAGAAAAGCAAAATGTGACAAATCACAATTTTAAAATCGCTGCGATTATTTAATCGCATGTGCGCGCATTGTCATATTAACTCATACGTTGTATTTCTGCGATAAAATAATCACGCTGCATAAAATCGTGGTGCGCGCTTAGCCTTACGGTACCAAGCGACCTTCAAGCGACTGACGAAAGACTGCACGTGGCACCTGCGGACAGCGTAAACTGGTTTATTCTGGTTTTGTGCGTGTTTCCACTTTCAACTATCAAGTGACGATTTATTTATTTGTTTTGTTTCGTAATTATTATGGTCAAATATTAATAACGAAACAAATTATTATGGACACGATATTTTATTGTTTCACGGTAGTCGTCTTGTCGTTTGCTCAAGGACGTGAAATTGAATGATAATTATATTTTTTTTTTATAAAGTCAAAACCATTTTCTTTCAAATAAAAACTTGTTTTTATTGAAAACAAAAATCAGAGTGTTGCTAGGAATAAGTATAAAATTAAATACCTAGTAATGTTAGGATATCGAAACATTTTTGTATAGGCCTGAACGATATAGTGGAAACGCGCTCTAAGATCTGCGTAATATACACACCACTACATAATATGCAAAAATTTCTCCAAGCTAATTTACCTTGTACTAATATTATACTAATGTTGTACTAATATTATAAATGTGAAAGTAACTCTGTCTGTCTGTCTGTTACTCAATCACGCCTACTGAACCAATTTGCATGAAATTTGGTATAGAGATATTTTGATACCCGAGAAAGGACATAGGATAGGTTTTATCCCGGAAATCCCACGGGAACGGAAACTATGCGGGTTTTTCTTTGACTGCGCGGGCGATGCCGCGGGCGGAAAGCTAGTATATAATATCTACACAACAATATAACATTCATTCAAATCATACAAACAAACATACATAAACAAACAGACAGATTTTTTTACGGATTCGTGCTCTATACTGTTTCCCTAATAGGTATTGTTTTTTTGAATATATTACATACGTATACACTTTTTTTACTGTTTTATTATATGTATAGATTATCATCAATAATTATAAATAAAAAATAATAATGAATTATCATATTACATAATATTTCAACTTCACTGTTTTATATAATTATTTCATTAATATACTACCGAAAATACGCGTTGAACGAGCGAAGAATATTGTGTTTAATTTAGCGTCCGATGAACTTTACGTGTACGATGAGCCGGGTGTATGATGGAAGAATGATTGCGCGCGGCATGGCGCGCTATGGCCCCGCCCATTAAACTATAGAAATTCTCTGGCTTTATGCGCCCTCTTAATTGTTTAAAACAATATTTAACTTTTTACCGCTAATTATTTAAACATCTACCGTTAAAAGGACTTGTAATTTTACTGTTGTTCTTTCGCACATACGCATTCTCTAGTCCTATGTTTTAATGGTGAAATGTCCCAAAATTAAAAGATATGACAACTCGCACATGGCCATCGTGGTGGATTAGGGCCTTATTTATAGACAATGTATCTTAAGATTGGAGGTAGGTATTTTCTTGTGTTAAAAATAGTTATTTTAATCAGATAAGTACGGGTACCTTCTAGGGAAACGCGCTCCATCTTAGGCCACATCCCAGCAGGCGAGTCTCGCCGCGAGACCATGGTCAAGCGCTTCCCTATTGCCCAATAAAAAATAACTCAAAAACAGGCGGAATTTTTTATAATATACAAAGCACGCGTCTGATTTGAAAAATTATTTCACTGTTAGATAGCCCATTTATCCCGGAAGGCTATAGTCTACATTATATCATCACGGTAAGACCAATAAAAGCAGAGCAATGCGGGTAAAACTGGTAAAAAAACGGTTAAAAATATAGCTATTCAAAGACATTTCTCTCCAATTGTAGTATTATCGATGAATCATAAATATTATCAAAACGTTAATTTCCGCTGGCAATGAAATTAAATTAGGGCAACCCACGCTACTGCATTCGGGTCTAGGACATTTTTTATAGATTTTTCAAATAAATTACGTATTTACTTTTACTTATTAAATATGGACTCTACTTCCTTTTGAAGTGTGCCCTAGTGTGGTTTTGACGCAAAATGATGTAAGGTTTAAATTTTTTTATCTTTATAGGTACTTACATTGGTTTTTGTTTATTTTTTATTTTTGTAAAAACCTTTATTGATATTAAAAAAAAAACTCAAAATGTTGATTATATTATTTTTACTTTCACTCATTCCTATATATATTATTGAAAGTGTGTTTAATTCTCTTGCAGGTAAAATGTAAAAGGGTGCAATATATCGAGACTAGTAGTTATCGGTTATGCGATAGCGTGAAGCGCAAGCGAGCGAAGCGAAACGTGGCGAAACGGTAACCTATACCTAGGTATAGTACTAGTATAGTATTATGGTATTGCATTATCTGTGCCTATTACTATAGTATAAGTACACAATATAATATGTACTATAATTGAAGCATTAGCAAAGTGTTCTTCTTTATTATTATTTATTATTTATTAATTGTATTTTTATTATTGTAGTAACTATGCAGCGGTGGTTCAGTGGTGAGGACCTCGGACTTTAAATCAATAAGTCGGGTATTGGAGACCCGGCGAGCGTGCAGATAAATTGATTTTGCTACATGTGCCATCTGCCAACCCGCACTTATGGACCGAACTTATCATACTGATTATGGACTGATCTCTCATAGGAGGACCCGTGTCCCAGTGGAAACATAATATATAGGCTGATATTGATGATGATGAATTGTAGTATTTGTATGTATATTTCGTAGATAGTAAGTTTATTAGTTTAAGTTTTTAGTATGTATTAGTATTTGCATAAAAATTTATAGTGTTATTCAGTCCCGCTTTAGGTTAATCTTGTAGAGCTAATTGATCTATACATGAGTAAATAAATAAAAGTACATAAATGCTGTATTATTTAAGCTAGAATCTGTATTCTAGTTGCTATTTTCCAAGTGACCGGTGACATTTATATAATGGCCATGTCATGACTCGTTAATTTATAGCACATTGTTAATCTATGCAAAATAGTGCTTATTCTATTAGAAAGAAAGAAAGAAAGTTTCTTTCTTTCAAAATAGTGCTTATTCTATTAAAGGCATACCTACGTTCTAGACATATAAAAGACTTAAATTAATATATTATATAAATAACCCCAATTGTTTCGACAAAAAAAGTTCTATATGGTATACTAGCTTTCCGCCCGTGGCTTCGCCCGCGTTTTCAAAGAAAAACCCGCATAGTTCCCGTTCCCGTGGGATTTGCGGGATAAAACCTATCCTATGTGTTAATCCAAGTTACCCTCTATATGTGTGTTAAATTTCATTGTTAATCGGTTCAGTGGTATTTGCGTGAAAGAGTAACAAGTCTAGATGCTATTAAAGAAAGGTAAGTAAAAGTGATAATCAGTTTAAATACAGGCGTTACGTAGTCTATTAGACAAAGCAAGCAGGGAGACCAAAAAAAAACAAATTTTTTGTATTTATACCGCATTTATATTCACACTACGCATATTTTTTTTTTGTAAATATTGTTTTTTATATAGATACTCGACTTTTTTAATCTTGATACTTTTATACGCACAATCAAAATCGACTCAAGTTTATTTATTCTGCCATGTTTAAGTATATAGCTAAATACTAATGTAATACTAATGTAAAATGTATTCTATAAGGTGTACAATAAAGTATTTCTCATTCATTCATTCATTCATTCTTCATTCATAGTTATATATTTTGATAAGTTTAACGAATTGTTTTCATAGTCACGTGTGACCTTGAAATTTACCATGCAATTACATCATCTTCACAGAAAAATCAATTTAACACCATAACTTATACATTTGATTAGGTCATATTGTTAAATTAGTGTGACCAATACAATGATGTCAGGTTGAAAAAAGGTGATAAAAAATAACATAAAAAACTTGTAATAAAAACTGTATTCAACTTAGTTTGATGTTGATTGATATTGACCTTTGTCCTTGGAAAATTTAGTAAAGATTAATATTAATATCATATTATTGTTTATTACTTACAATTATTAAGTTCAAGTTTACATGTACTCAGTTGGACAGCTTACAAGTGACGGCATAGTGCTGAATCTTATTATTTTATGCTCTTATATCGTTCTAGATAGGTCACCTGGTGGTTCAAATGACCCATAACTTTTTCAACATGGGCCTGTAGTCTATAACGTCTAAATATTTTATCCTTTCTTACATATATGTATCTTATTCTTATTCCGTTTTTCTACACTACGTACCTATACAGGGTGTCCCACTTTTGGTATACTAAGCTCAAAGGAGGTTATAGTTTTGCATACGCCGAGTACGTAAAAAATACTTATAAAATTCCAGACGCATTTTTTTTTTCAAATAGATGAATTCTTAAAACTCTATGTGTACACCCATAACAAGCAACCCGCCCAACTTTGCCACCAGCACGTGAGCTATCGTTTAAGATTATGTTTTCATAGACAAAATGCTCACATTAGAGAAACGGTATATTATGCCGGCTGCGCGAAGCTAGAGAAGAAACCATGGATTTTCAGGAAAAATTTAGCAAAAATTTTTTGACGTAATTTTTTTGTTTAAGTATTTTTTACGTGATCAGTGTATGCAAAACTACAAGTTCCTTCGCGCTTAGTATACCAATAGTGGGACACCCTGTATAGTTATTTATTTAATTCTTGTTTTTATTTGCATCTATTATAATACTTCGCTATGCTCCTTCTACTTTCCAATGGTCTTTTTCTTCAAACTTTTCCTATATTCTAAGGTTGCCAGGATGATATCGCTTCTTAGCGATAAGGCCGCCTATTTGTACCGCTTTATTTAACGAATTTCTGAAAAGAAATATGTATTTTCATATAACTTCGGATAATTAATGACACTATGACGAGATAATTTAGGTTATTTTTTGTCGAAACAACACTTGAATGATTTCAAACAGATCTCAAATCAATTGATCTGAGTCTACAAAAACCTAGTCCTAAATATTTAAAGTGCTATCAAATATCGCTGATGTATCTCTTTATAACAGAGGGGATCACCCCACAAAGACTGTGTTGTTCAAATTTGGTGGTCGTTGACTCTTATCTGCGAGGCTGTCCCTGTAACCTATTTGTGATAAAGTATAAAGGGTGCTTGTTTTTATATATTTCTGGAGAATTTATCATATTTTTAGGTCGACATTTACACACAACTACAATGACCAGACTTTGTCCTGTTTCCGCGCGAATTGTCGATCCCGTGAAGTTTAATTGTTCGTTAAGTTTTTTACTGAAGATAAGGATTAGACCAAGAAAAGTATTATCAAAATCGGTGCAGTTCAGTTCAGTTTCCCGCGTGATGCCTTGACCAAAGGAAATTGAGAATCATTTTTATTTATGTAGGGATTTATATTATAATCCATAATTATCTTTACTATCTTTACTTTTAATCTAACATAATATGATTCAAATATGTATATCAAAAATGCACCCAAGTATCGAACACCCTGTAAAGTGTAAACAGTTCACGCCGGATGTCATCCAGATTGAACGAAACGGGATCTGTATGAGGATTGAGGATGTCGATACTCATTCAGTTCCAATTAAAAATAACTACGTCAGTAATTGGTGAACTGTGCCCACTTAGCAATTATATATACTACAAGGGAACTATTCTTAAAGAGCTTCGTTAATCAAATTCTTATAAAGATTTTTTTTTACTCGATAGTTTAAACGTTGCTTTATTATTTACTAGATTTCTGCCCGTGGCTTCGCCCGCGTTTTCATACCTATGTCTTATTCTGGATATTCAGCTACCTACATACCAAAATTTCATTGAAATCGGTTCAGTAGTATTTGCGTGAAAGTAGAATTAGTATAATTAACTAAAGTAATGCATTATGTGTTACAGTCAAACTAATAAAATAATTATTATCGGAGAAACGGTGCGAAAGCAAACAACACAATTTATTAAAAGTAACACATTTTTGAAAAGGATAAAATTATGCTTTTAAACAACCACTATGAACTAAATAAATAGAACATGTGCAGCGAATCAACGGATGTTAGATGACCTATTTAATAAAATAGTTAAATAAGAAGTAATGATATTTCTGTTTATAATATTATGAAAAAATATGTACCTAAGTAACTTTAAAACTATAATACTCATTCTACCGTTCTATGGTACATTAGCTTTATCATTGTCGAGTACCATCAAAATACGTTGAGCAATTTTCGCGTAAAATTAAGTAAGCAACCAACATCCATATTATATTCTTGCAAATTTTTTGCGTTTATAATATTAGAAAGATATCTGAATCAAATTAAAGAGCTTTAGTTAATAGTTTCTAGTTTCTACCTTTCCTTTCAGCATTATAGTTTATAGATCAAACTTCCTTGAAACTTGAATATCCCACACCAAGAGAATCTAGTAAAAATAGCTTAAAAATAAGCACAGTGTTCACATGTGAAAACAAAAAGCTTTATCATTAGATCGGTTAACGAGAGTCGCAGACGGCTCCGGTCACTAAACTGCGCCTAACTAAGTAGGCAGGGAGCTAGCTGCCGAATTGTGTGAAACATTTGATATTGGAAAGTTGTAGTTTTAAACTATGTATATCATTTTTATGTTCATGTATTATGTAATATGAATTATCAGTCATGATTGAAAAATTTAACTTATGATATCTTTGTATTTACACAGTTAATGTGAATGAAAATAATATCTACTTAAAATATATGATTATGACTGTAAATATTACACATTTTAATACAGACTTTAAAAAATACTACGTTCATTATCTTACTTAGAAATGTATGAATGATAAGAGAAGTATTAGAAAAAAGCTGAAAGAAATTGTGTTGTTATTCTAAGTATCTTATCAAATAAAACTATTTCCTGATTACCTATAATCTATAAAACATTATGCTGTGGAAGTTTACCTGAAACAAAAATAAACATATTTATTTACGATTAACAAGAATTTATAAAAAAATAGAGTAAATAATATATAATTTAGGTTATGTGAATCATGTTTTATCAACGATAATATTATGTTAATATGAATTGTCATTAAAAATTGTTCGATATAATTCGTTTAATTACATTTTTTTTTTTATATCAGAGCGGGCAAAAAAAGCCTGGTGGGACGCCTGATAGTAACCGACCATCACCACCCACCGCCGCCCACCGCCCATCATTTAAAAAAGTAATGACCGGCAAAAAAAATTATAGGGAATCATAAAGAAAGGATTGAAATTAAAACATTCTGCTCTAAAAAATAACAAATATAATTTTTTTTCTTATTAGTACATTCCGATCAAATTACAATTTTCAACTCTTTCAGCCAGCTCCTGTACTACAAATAAAATTAGTGACAAACACTGGGGGAGACTGCACACGTGTTTGTAACTTAAACATCAATTGTTCACTTGCATCTCAAAAATGGACCCTAATACATCAAACTAAAGTATAATTTCCATAAGCAAGATGAGGGTAGTTAAGTTTTAATCACATTTTACTAGTACAAAGGGAAGCTTAGTTACAGAGTAAGCAAGTATCCATATGCTGTGCATTTAGTACAAGAATAATTATATTCTTATTATGGCTTTTTCGTTTGTGTAGTCGTTAGTAAGTTGGGCTACAATATGTGAAGTCTCAGAAAAAAATAATAGGTAATTAGATTTATTTGAATTGAAGATTCAAGTTAGATGTGCCGCTGGGGCAGAAATTCGGCAAAGGAGGACTATAAATTATATTATTATAGATAAAAAAAACGAACGACCTTCATTCATCTGTTTATTTCAATGTAATAAGCTAAATATTTCTGAACATTCATATAAATAGAAAATAATATAATTAAGACATTCATTAATATTAATAAAATAAATAAAAGAATCACTTTCCAAATGAAAGCACAAAACAGAAAATGAAACATCTATCTTTCCAAGCTTGATTTACAACTTATAATTAATTATCAATTTATACACAGGAAAAAGAAAAATGGTACAGGACTATCACCATCCAATAGGTCTGGATCTAAATAGGTAACTGTGAATATAATAATGTGGCAAAAACAAGTACTTTTGTTGTATTCAAAGGCCGGCAACGCACCGACATCACTCCAGGGTTTGTGGATGTTCATGGGCGGCGCCAATCATCGCTTTATGTCAGCTAATATATATAAAAAACGTAAGTAAGTAATAAACTCTACCACGAGTAAATTTCTACTTAAAAAGCACTTTCAAACAACATTCAAATAAATTATAACTTCATGCATTTCATACCACGATTTCCAACACATTCCTTTATCATTTTCAAATATATTTTCAGAGCACAATGCATTATTTGTTTATTGACTAAATTTGGAGCGAACCGCATGGGTCGTGTTTGGTTGAAATAAAGTTTTACTGCTCTCCCCAATCGGTTTGACGGGCCACACGGGATTACGAGCTCAATATAACACTATGTATTCATCTTTGTACTTATTTATATTGAGGGATGTTGATAAAATCTTCGAAAGCTTGTATATGCATATTATGCTTTTTTAAGTTTTTTATTTACACGTTATTATTTAGATGAGCAAAACATTTCCATAAGTTGTGAAAATGTCTATAAACATTTTAAATAGAGGCTGTAGTATCTTCGTTTCTATCTATTAATGTGCGAGTATGTATTATCGCTGTAAATGAAGCGATATTTTATAAACACATTCCTCGCTACACCATCCTCGCACATTATTTGTGGAAAAGCTCTCTTTCGCTTTGACGGCTAAATTACTGATCCGATTTTAATAGAATTTAAAGCGGAGATGGATTAGAGAATACCTTCATAAGCAAAAATACAAAACATTCATTACAACAATTTATCGAAATAAACCATTATATTTTTGTTTCATGTTGTATTGTTTTATTTTTAATTATTGTATTGTGTGTTGTGTTTATTGTATGTGTAAATATAGTGGAGTCAAATAAATGATCTTTCTTTCTTTCCTCTATTTACAGGAATCAAAAATCGGTAACTGGAGACATCATGCAGCTTCTAAAAATAGCATTCCTTATCCAACCAATACAGACATATTACACATTCCACCAAGTCAACAAAGACGGAATTCAATTTATCATCATAATATTTACACAACTCTTCATTGAATAATCTATTTTAAAACATTCATTCACAAACGGAGACAATTGGCCACTGTTCGAACAACGATGGTTGTGTGTCTTGGCGCCGTTCTGACCCCATCGGAAGGTTACTGCATGGAATGCAAGGAGAAACATTTTTCGCATTTATCCTGTACGTAAATCAAAGTATTTTTACTGTATCCTGGTGACCTTTCAACTACAGAAGTTTATAATTGTACCAAGAGACGGTGGAAAGCAAAGGTAACTAAGAAATCATGCGATAAGAGATAATAATAATCTGTGTAGTTAATGTTTAGAAATTAAAGACTATCGAATTTTAAACGTGATTTAATCATTATATTTCTATTCCGACGTTTAAAACCCGTTAAAGACTTTAATTTCTAAATGCATAATATCTACTCGTGTAAAATCAATTGCCCCTACGTTGCAGTTGTTTCATGATTTCCTACGTAATTCCAATATTCGGGGAGAAAATTCAGCAAAATAATAAATTAATAATTATCCAGAATGTCTTATTTAATATTTTGAGTTTAATGTATTAGCCACATAATTTTGTACTTATAACATCTACATTTTTGCAAATACATAATTTGAATTTTAAAACAATCTCATAATTTATAATAAGTCTAACCGTTCTTAAATTTTATACAGTGTAAACCATTTCTTTTAAGATTAAACATCATTCTGTTTCATATAGATCACATCTTAACCAGGTGGTGCAATTTGCAAGCTTAACTGGACCAAACGCGCAGTTAGTTTAATCGTCGATTAGGATAACTAAGGGTCAAGGAGTGACCTCCCTGCACTCGTTTTCTGACCTCCGTGCCGCATTCCTGCGTCAAATGTTATAGAATTATAATGTATAATTATAATATGCAATTACTGTAATTATGGTAGTTTCATAGATATGACGTTCGAGAAAGTGATAATGGATATAGATTAAATAAATGGATGTGTGTGCAAAATAAAAAAAATATACCGGCCGAATTGATAACCTCCTCCTTTTTTTTTTTGAAGTCGGTTAAAAATTAAAAGAAATTAGCAAATGCGTTTTTGCTGGATGCAGGATCCTGGAATGAAAAGAAGGATCCTTCTTTTACTTTAACTAGTGATTGATACCCTAATTTAAAGATTTAATGTTTTTTTTTTTTTCAATTTACAAAGGATATTCACAGATTCACAGATATGTGAATTACTATTTTTGGACAAGTGAAATGTTGAATTAAAGTTTTCTTTTTTATCAATAGTTCTATAAACGAAGAAGTAGAACAGTCTATTAAATGGTAAATTACAAACATAGTACCTAGGGTACATAGACGAAAAACATCGAATAATAAACGTTCACCCGCCCGTAAAATGTCATAACACGATCCCATGGTAGGGTACATACATGCAAAACTTTACGCGCGAAATAAATGATCTCCGTATACCGTATCAGGGTCACAGAGTTTACTTCTTAGAAAAAACTAACGCGTATTCAAATAGAAACGGTTAAGAGATCGAGATAACGTAACAGTTGTTTCCGGGAATCAAACCAGAGACCGAACGTTGACCGGTGACTCATTTATTGTGGCTTTTTGATAAGCTCACTACAGTTTGTAGCATCTCGTCATTAATGTAGACTAGCTGTGCCCCGCAGTTTTAGCTACATTGTTCCTCTCCTATTGATTAAAGCGCAAAATTAAATAGCCTATAGCCTTCCTCGAAAAATGACCTATCTAACACTGAAATAATTATTCAAATCGGATCTGTGGTTCTTGAGATTAGCGCATTCAACCAAACATATTGTTATGTGTTATCCATTGCTTTGCTCGCATAGTTAAAGAAAATTCGAAGATTACAATCCCAATTACAGTTAAAACTCATCAATTCTTTTCTGTGTCCTGAAAGCTTTATATTCGATATTATTTATTTCATCAAAGAAAATAAAACTTATACCTAGTGTATCCACAGTATTGGTGTCCCTTAAATCAGTAGGATAACTTCAAAAGGCTGTAATAATATATTCGAGGTGCATTCGCCTCAAGACTATATTAAAAGGAAACATTCAACAACAAAATAAACTCTTTAATTCATTTAATGTGCCTTATCATGAAGGTCGGGCCTCTTAAATTAAAATATATTTTCATATAAGGCAGCCATAACCGCCTACAGCAGCACCTACTTCGAACTTTGAGGTAAAATGCAATATGTCCAGATCTCTTTGATATACTGTACGTGTCCCAATTTCTAGATAATCTTACTATAATATCCTGGTTTAGTTTCATTGAAGTTTTTTCAAATTCAAAATATATTTAAATTCTTGTGAAGTTTGAAAAAATAAGGTGTATACTGTATAAACTGATGTAAAATAGGCATTTCGACCTTTACATCGGAAAATGATATTTTCTTGATATGTTCAAGTAAAATTGGAATAGTAGTAAGTTTAGAGCACTGTACAACAATCTCACGAGTACCTAAAGGAATATATTCCTTGGGAGGTCTCGTAAGACTAAGTCTTTGTTTTGGGAGACTCATTAGGTGATGATTTATAAAATGCCTCGTTTCATTATAATGTTGATACTATGTACTTGTTAACTTAGCAAGGGAAATTTAAACTAAATAACAACAACAAAAACCTTTATATAAATGCGCATCATCACTACATAGTATAAAACAAAGTCGCTTTCCCTGTCCCTATGTCCCTATGTCCCTATGTCCCTTTGTACGCTTAAATCTTTGAAACTACGCAACGGATTTTGATGCGGTTTTTTTTAATAGATAGAGTGATTCAAGAGGAAGGTTTATATGTATAATAACATCCATATAACACGTTAGCTGCGAAACAGGGCTTGAAACACCCTGTCCGTGTCTCGTCGTTATAGCGGTAGGAAAAAACTTAAACTTCTCTGTCGTGCGGGAGGCATAACTTCCATCTGGTTCAGTGTAGGAAAGTGATATTTATATATCTGAGATGTGCTATTGATTCCTAGTTCAATGGTATACCGACCTTAATACCGGGTTTCTTAGACCTCGTGCCGCACTGAACAAATAAAAATTCTAACACAGTGCGGAACGAGGTTGCGAACACCTCGTACCACCGCGCACCTCGTACCGCACCCTAAGCTAGCTTCACGCGGTTAGTGTTGTGCAACGCATTCGAGACTATTTGTGGAACAACTTATTGAAGCTTTTACAAAGAAGGACTTGAATGTGGATACAGGTAATTTTCAAACATCGTAACTACTCGTTATAATAAATATCGTTAATAGAAACGTGAATGTGACATGTTGAGTAACTTTCTTCAAATAGGTTGATAATCATGATTACTATTAGTGTGTTTGTTCATTGAATCAACTAGCGGCAAATCCAAAACACCCGGCAATCGGTGTATGGCTCATCAAAATTTAACTCTTGCCCAAGTCAACAAGCCAACAAACAAGGCACATCATCTCTTAAAGGGATCAAAGAAGAGGAGATGTGTAGGATGTTACGAAAAACTCCGCACCTTCTTAACAAGTCGTGAGGCCGACAAAAAAGTAAAGAAAATTCTCACAGAATGCACTGGTTGCAAACAATATTATTGTTTGGCCTGTTTTAATGAAGTAAGGGGAATGAAAAACATCCATAAGTTTGATAAATAAATACAATTAAATAAAATCGATATTATTGTTTGGCCTGTTTTAATGAAGTAAGGGGAATGAAAAACATCCATAAGTTTGATAAATAAATACAATTAAATAAAATCGATATTTCTTTTCCCATCACTAAATTATATGAAAAACTGCTATTGTTCAGTGCGGTATGGGGTACATCAGACCCCACATTTTATTTTACCCATAGAATCTAAACTAACCAATCTAACCACGGGCGGCGGTAGATTTAGGTTAATGAACTCATTGTTAATAATAATCACGACAAAAGCCGCACACTTTGTCTTATTTGGCGCCAAAAAAAGGATTTTGGTCTCCTACGGGCGGTGGGGTTTAATATGCCTCGTGCCGCCACAATATCTGGTATAGGACAAGGTTTAAAACGACCCGTAACGCAGTAATGGAAAGTACAGATATATCTGTGCCGCAGCGAACGTGTTAAATAGTGAAGAAGTACTGTTATTTTTGAGGTTTCTAATGTGATGTCGTAAAAAATTACATTTTTTCCGCTTACATTGCAAACGCAGGCTGAACCCTACGAGTTTTATCAAAATAATGTACTAAGTATTATACACATTGAAAAGGTCTACAGAAAAGTCCGCGATGGTATATGTCTATCTCTTATGGATAACCCACAATAACTTTTTTTTGTCATTTACTTTTTTCGACAAATAATGGCTAATTTTCGAAGCGATTTCAACCAATACAGCATTAATCCTTAACCAATTAAATACCTTGAATACATTGTTCATTTAATATAGATCTATATGGCCCTTTACACCGTATGATTTAAGTGAATATTTTCGAAGATATTACAGATTTAAAAATTGCGGGACGTAGCGTTTGCGGCGGTACCGGCCGGCCGCCCGGCTATCTATTGCGAAGCCGGAGCGGGCCGCTATGTTTTTATATACAACGTTCACAGTTTTTCTGTAGTGTATTTAGTATCAGCATTGCACCCGTGCGAAGCCGGGGCGGGTCGCTAGTGTCCTGATAAAAAGGTAAAAATCTCAGCTCATAAAATAACATATTTAGCGTTGTCATCAACAATTTAACGGGGCCGAGTCTGAATATCTCGCAAATGAAATCATTTGACCTCAGGTTGTTCCGCCATCTTAGTATGGGCATACACCATAGAGTATAGACCATTATCCAGTTATTATGTTTTTCTGTGCTGATGTCTATTGTTTTAAGGCAGTGAAATGCAAGTCCTACGTATGTTTGTCGTTTTTTTGTTTTTATTAGATGTGGTATTAAGATAGATGTATGTAGTGTATTACCTATGTGAAATTAAGTGTCTAATTTTTTTAAATATAGCTTTTCTAGTTTTTCATTGTTTGTTAGTAAATACTTCACAATAATCTATTCCTATTAAAATTACCCGCAGGTTATAGAACAGTTATTTTTTTTTTTTGATAAATCATGTGAAGTTAGGTTTATGCTAGAAAAGTATTTTATATCCCTCTTGAATAGAATTAAGAATCTAGACAGTTTTTAAACTACAAATAGCTGTAAAAGTAGTTCACAAAATTAAAATAGATACTATTCAAATCAAAGATAAGAAGTCACGACAGCTCCACGTCGTCGTCACGATAAATTATCGTACATGACTTTTATTCATTGTGAAAGAATATTATTTTAATTAACAAATATATGAATGACATGATAATTTGATTTTGATATGACCTTTCAATCTGTATTAGGAAAGGTAGATCCTTTAGATAGCAGCTAAAGACTTGAGAATATAATGTTGTAAAATATTGAGTCATGGCTGACCGCTGTTTTGACCTTCAGTCTAAAAAATATGAAGATTAGCTTTGCCCGGTGGTTTTACACGCGTAGAAAAGCTTCCTCGACAAATTTACAAGGAAATAATTTTGCAATTCGATTCCTGCGATTTGATAAAACATTAAGACAAACTAACTTTTCAGTTTTATAATATTTGTACGTAAGATTAAGTTTGTTTTCATTCTTTGTAGTAAGTAATAAGATGTGCTCACAGTTTACTATATGCAAGTCTTATTTCTTTGATTTGGGAAATTCAATGGACCGAAGTAAACAGTTTCTTTCTCTATAGTCTAGTTTCTACAGAGGAAAGCCAACGCTTGCTTATTAAAGTCCAGTATATTTTTAAAACAGAAGAATCAATATTTTAACAGGTAACAAAACTATGTATATTAAAATTACTCTACTATGCTCTTCGGCTTCATTCTTCATTTAATTCCAAAGAAAAGACTTTCTTTTCATCCATAGTAGCTTAAGAGCTTTTTCTAAGAATTGCAGAAATGAAACAAGCTTTTATAAGAACTTTCCACCTTGCAGCTTCGCATGTATGCGTCTCTATTTCATATCCATTTATATTTTATAAAGAAATAAACATTTATTTAAACTACGTTTTATTTCTATGAATTTTAATCTTACTTATAATTTATAAATGTTTAAAAAAAATTATGCCATAAAACCAAAATATCAAATAATATACTTATATCACATTTTTTAATGGCCAAAAAAATTTATAACGTCATACTAGTTTAACTTTAATGCAAAACTCTATAAAATTAAAAAAATAATATTATAGTCGACATTAAGTTTTACAAAAGGATTTTAAGTATTTTTTGAATGCTTATTTAAGTAACATAAAGCCATAATAATTAAGTACGTGTATCCTTTATACGAATACCAAATATGTGTTGTGGAAACGTAGGTGCCTGTTTGTACGTGCGTACGTCAGGACTTATCGAGCACCCATCTTACTGTTTGCTTATTAGGCAAGTTTTAGGACAGTTAACTAGGTTTAAAGCTATACTAAGGTGCATTGGGGTAATTCCGGCCACGGGGTAAATACGTATATGTTAAATTAATACGTAACTATCGATAGATTAAGCAAATATGTATGCTAATAATATCAAACCTATATATTATCTTCATGCCCTTCCTTCACGATACTTATGATAAAGCGATGCTCTAAAGTGGTATTCACAATTTTCTGAAATTACCCCTCACCCGAAATTCCCCCAATGCACTATACATATATCATACTATAGAGATTTAAGTTAATCATATCTTTTGAGGTTAAATAATTGAAAGATCGCTTTACTTATGGTACAGACTCTTTTACTTATTTTTTTTTTATTTTCGCGTATTTTTCTTTCCCAAAATCAAAATGTATGCTAAGATACCTTACAAATAATTATATGCTTACAGTTTTTCAATAAAAGAATTACCTCTGAATTGAAAGTAGGTAATATGTTAATGTCCTTACTTAATACTTATAGTAAAGCGTAAACATATTTTATACATTTTCGTTTCCAAAGCATAGTTTCCACCATACACCATCACCCTAACGGTCAAAATGTGTCTAACAATTGAGTAAAAATAATGAACCGTAACATCAAAGGAAAACAACCGTTATATTCTTACATATACAATCTACAATTGTGTAACATTGTCTGTTTGTTTGCTCTACACTCCAAAACTATGAATGGCAAATGTTGCTAAATGTATTGCAAAACTTTGCAAATCTTGTCCTATGAAACGAGTACATGTATGTAAATTTTAATGATTGTATTGATACAAGCTGTATCGTGTGGCGTTGCTTGCTTTTAATTTTAATTGAGTTAGAAACGTATCTTGTAATGTAACATGGGGATATGAGTATAAGTTCTCCTATTCCAACTTATAATATTATAAAACAATATACTTCGTTATTATACGCAAAAAAACTAAACCGACATAACTGAATTTATTTTACAGATAGATTATGTTCTATAAAAATTAAAACGTTGTCAATCGATCTACTTACTACTTAAAAAGTGTAAGCTGTTGTGTTTTTTTTTATTACAAAACACATATTTTTAGTTATATTCAGATCTTTAATTGTAATATTGACAATGTGCGTTCACTTGTAATGTGCTGTTTACACTTTAAGTTTATAAACATACTGACTATACCTACTTCGTAAAAAATATGCATTTGGATGAAAGGTCTTTATAAGTATGACGTATGTGTTTGACCTTCCATCCTAAATATATGATGCCTTTTGCACAGCATCGCACCTCAAGAGAAGACAGGGTGAAAATTCGTAAAACATATAGGGCGCGCATTTTAATCCGCACTCAAGTGTGGCTCTTAACTTGAGAGCAGCTTAAAACTTGATGGATAAACGTTTGAAGGAGAATTTACGAAACCCTTAAATTTGGGGTGAGGCACCCTCAACTATTGCATCCTTTAGAGTTAAGATAGATTTTAGTCGGAAATTTTTAGAGTTTAATGTGCTCTATATCTTGATCTATGCTTATGTAGGTATATATTAACTTGATTTTAGTATTTTATTATGTTTGACTTTACACGAGTACATTTATAAATTAAAAATTTTAATTAAAAAAAAATTTAGAATTTGGACTCTATGATTTAAAGTCTTTCATAATTTTAAAAACCTCATCATTGCTTATATACTTATCCTAACACATATTATAAATGCGAAAGTGTATTTGTTTCATATCTTTCTTTCATGCTCATGAAGGGATTTTAGGATATTATCATTTTCGTCTCTGGACATAGTTAGGAAACTAAAGAATGATATTATAGGCTACTTATTAATTATTAAATAAATAAATTTCAGGACATTTTTCACACACGGTACGATCTTATCCCTAAGCTTTTCGCATGTTTTATGGAAACCAAATGGCTGATAAACATATAATTTCTATGGGAATTTACTTTTGATGACGTGGGTGAGGCGGCACGTGGAAAGCTCCATAATCCACGCTGGATAAGTGCAGTTTGTAAGATGGCACATGTCATCAAACCTTTTAGTTTCATAACATGTGTTTAGAATTTTAGATTTCCATTTTCGCTAAGATAATCGTACAACGTTCAACTAAACAACTAATAGCTTAATTACATCAGGAAGATATAGGTACCTACAAGCAATTTATTACCACCTACGCGTCACGCTGAAGCGGTATGTTGTTGTTTTTTTGCGTCTCTGGATAATATTGTATTGCATAGATATAGATCACTAGATGGAATATTTTTGTCATCAATACTTCGCTATAGGTACTAAAAATATTATCTGTTAAAGTCTCTCTGTATAATAACATAAATGCCACTCTGTACTCTGTCTGATCAATGAATACAAAACATGTCTGTGATGAATACCAATATCTATCGAAAAAGTTACATTTAAATGTAGAGATATCCCATATGTATATAAAGGATCATAGTAGATGCATTAACAGATATAAGAGAATCATAGTTAAGAACAGATAAAAGCAGATTTTGGTACTTTGTGACTTATAAAATTAATCCTGGAGGTGACTTCTATTATTCAGTTTTATTTTATAATTCAATTATAGTCTCATCCAGTCAACTTTACATCATTACAGTAACCGTTTAGTCGTGTGTATGTTATATATTGAGGACCATTAAAATAATTAGATTTAACTAAATTTAGATTACAATGACGAATGTTTTATTTATTTATTATGCAAAAAAAATGGATTCATTTCAAGAAGGATAGGTTTAAAGATGTCAAACTCGTATTTACGATATACCAAAATTTTAATATTTAGTTTATTAAACACTAGCTGTGCCCCGCGATTTTACACGCATTGCTCCGATCCTATTGATCTTAACATGAAGATATAATAGCCTGCCCGATACCTATAGCATTCCTCGATAAATGGACTATCGAACAGTGAAATATTTTTTCAAATCGGGCCCATGGTTCCTGAGATTAGCGCGTTCGACAAACAAACTCTTTAACTTTTTAATATTATTAATAAATTTTCGATCTTTTTCTAAATATTCTATTTACTTTTATAATAACAATTTAATTATGACCATGGAAATTTCCTTTCCATTAAAAGCCCGCTCAATAAAAGTAAATGAATTTATTCTCTCAATAATTCACCTTCGTTGATATTCATTCGTTAAAAGTTAATAAACTTGCAATTTGTCCGCCATTTTAATATTCGAGATAAATATGTATCAGTGTGACATATTAGTTTGGATAAATGTAATATATTTGCTTTAATGTTTATTTTATATATAATATTTTAATGGCTTTTGCACTAAGTTTTTTTAAGTAAAACTTCTATAGGCGCGTTGAGAGTAAAATTTTGAAGGTCGCGTCATGGCAATACCGTCTCGGCATGGAGTAAGGCGACGTTTTTGATATCTTTGAATCTTGCCAAAGATGTTCTACTTCTGACACGTAAATAATTTATAACAATCACAACAATATGTTTAACAACATTCTTAACACGAGCAGTATCAAGATACCAAGCCAATATAAATTGAATGATTTCGTATTCAGGTAAATTGGCAACAATTTAGGGTCAGTTGACACATTAATTAGGAACAATCATATGCGTATAAATCCTAATTGCAACCAGTTGAATGCAATCCAACACTGCGATGATAATTATAGATCAACGAATTCTGGAATGTTCTACGCATTTATATCCTACTAGCTGTTACCTACGGGCTGCGGCTTCTTCCGCGTAGTCTAAGAAAAACCCGCATTGTTCCCGCTCCCGTGGGATTTTCGGGATAAAAACTATCAATACTATCATATGTGTTAATACAAGTTACCATCTATGTATGTGCCAAATGCCTATGTTGCCTATTAACTGGGTAGTTTTCACTTTCCTATTGAAAAAAGAATGTTTAAAATCGATAAAGTAGTTTTTGAGTAAAACGTAAAAAATCTTTTATCTTTATAATATGTATTAACTATAAGTATACATATTATACGGGAAAATAGTGACTATAAAATATTTGTAGTTTTTAAAAAAATAACAACATACAATTAATAAAGTTGGCTTTAAACAAAAGATCAAAAACATTTCCTAACAGAGATGAAAAAGGACAAAACTGTACGACCCATAAACGTTTTGGTTTACCATGTGTGTCCCAGATTCATGTTATAGTTATTCCATGTTGGCATCTGCTTACAAATAAACATTAAATGGATATTTCCATACAACTTAATAGATAAATCCTACTTGGTACAATGGGAAATCTAAAATCTATTGAAAATTTGACATTTAATTATCCCTGATTATGCATATATCCATGCATAGTATTTTCTAGTGTTTGATTTTACGCGAGTATTATACATTTAGAAATTAAAGACTTTTTAACGGATTTTAAACGCGATTTATTCATTAGGTATATTATTTTCCCGGCGTTTCGAACACTTTACAGCGAGCGTGGTCGGGTCTCCCCTAATATAATGAATAAAACGCGTTTAAAATCCGTTAAAAAGTCTTTAATTTCTAAATATATCCATGCACTATGCAGTCATATCCATACTTGTAATTGTTATGAAAATATGCGTTAAAAATAATATTCATTAAATCGTTTGAACAGATTGCTAAACCATCCCATCCACGTCGATAGTCGTATATCTCAAAAAAATAAGCATGTGTCCCGAGCACATATGTCAGAAGTGAAACTTCTTTGGCAAGATTCAAAGATACCAAAATCGTCGCCTTACTCCATGTCGTGACGGTATTGCCATGACGCGATCTTGAAATTTTTCTCTCAACGCGCCTAAAGAAGTTTCACTTCAAAAATATTGAGCAATTCTTGATAAAACTTTAAAGTTGAATAAACGAAAGCGGGAATGATAATTTCTTATCTGTGCTCTACATTTCTCTAAATATGCGGTATATTAATGCATCTTGGTTATACTATGTATGTTTAAGCCGGTTACTCACGTACCTGCAGCAGGGGCAATATTGGTATTGCACCCTTAATTGGCTCCTTAATTGCAATGTGTATAGACAAGCAGGGGCAATTTAGAAAACAGCTGCTATTGCTCCAACCGCCGTGCAACCGAGATTGTTCCAATATTGCCCCTGCGGCAAGTACGTGAGTAGCCGGCTTATATATGTATGTATGTTTGTCAACATTGCTATTGTTTTCTCACTCTCTCGATTGTTATTTAAATATTTGCATTCTAGCGTTTCATAATAATGCTTTTGTTACGTTTTATATTGTTAAATGAGAGAAATATTTTAATGAAATGCCGTAATATTAACAAGAATAATGGATATAATATATTAAATCCTTGACATTACTACATTAACAACATAGCAATGACTGTCATATTAAAAAAAAACCGCCATCAGTTTAACCATTTAACGGAATTAAACAACCATAAATGGGGCCACATTGCAGGCACCAGCTTTCAAATAGAAAAGCATTATTAAAATTCACCCAGTCAACAATTCTGAAGTAACAAAGCCAAAAAATACAGTCGAATTGGGAAATTTTTAAAGAATAGAGGAAATTCGATCACGAGGTGGGATTCGAACCCGCGGCTTTCGCCTTTCGGATTTAAAAATTTCTGATCTAAAGGTTACGAAATTGAAGGAAATTTGTTCGATCAGTAGCATTTTCTATTTACCGGGTATTTAGTATCAACTCAATTGCATCATACTTACTTGGATGCAATAATTTTAATCTGTGCATTATTATATTTTTAATCTAATTCGATAATGCACCAAGTATTTAGGGGCGTGGCGTGATAATTGTTATCTCAGGTGACCGCACTTCGGATTATTCTGTATTATGAAGAAATATAGTATGATATAGTACTTTATAAAGAGCACACACACAAACATACACACAATGTAATTTTACTTCCTACTAACACACGTGAAAGTTTGTATGTATGGATGGTTAGGTATGTTTTTTACTCTTTCACGGAAAAACGACTGATTTTGTATTAAGAGCAAACAAAAGAGCCGTTTTTCCATACAAACGTAGTCCCCTGTTTCCTCCCTGGATTGTGCCACTAGAGCAATATATTTTTTACTATTAATCTATGGTAACTTTAACCATGTTCTTACGTTTTCTTTTTTGTCATATCTTAATTATTTGAAAAAATGTGAATCTTTCAAAACGTAAGAAATAGGACAGATTTTACGTTATGTTCCGTCTTCCATAAAACTAATTTTTGAACATTATATAAAAAAGCAAAACGTATGAACAAAGCCTGTACATTTCTCTACTAAATAATGAAAAAAGTAATTAAATCAGGAGGAGGAAACAGGGGACTACGGAACGTCGAATTTGCGTAATTTTTCTAGGTATTTTCGGCCCGAGCTTTCAGGTGAATATGTGTAAATTTTTCTCGGAAAAATTTGAATTGTAGGACGTATTTATTTAAATATTTTTTTACGTTTAAATTTCCATGAGTTAATAAATCTTGTACTTTACTGTTTATACTTTACTCTTAAGGTCTAGGAATGCTAATGCCTTATCATATCTTGTTTATGTACCTTATCAGACCTGTCCAGTGACCCTAAAGATAGCATAATCTAATTTATCTAGACAAACACCTTGGTTAAGCAATGTTAAATAGGACACAAGCATTAATGAGACGAATAAGTAGTAAATAATAAACAAAATGTTTTGTTGCTTTGATAGCAAACTTCTTCGTATTTTATAGCAATTGCTTTGGTTAAAAATCGTATAACACGGTAATGTATGCTGAAATTAGCTTGCTAACATTATTATTTTTCCTATTTTTCACAATAAAAGCTATTTAGTTATTTATTCATTGTGTTGTAAAATTTAAAGAATTAGTATTTTTCATATAAATCTTGGTGGCTCTCGATTTCAACAATGTAGATAAAATAATACAGTTTAAGAGACATATTATGTCATCATAATATAATTAGATAACCTTTTTTTAATGCGAAAGTCTGTCTGTCTGCCTGTTTTTTCTTCACGCCTCAACCACAGAACCGATTTGGATGAATTTTGGTAGTTTTTAAATTTTGATTAGAGCTCTACTATTTCGTCTCTTATACTTAAGCTCTTATCATAACATAGTGGACCTTTACCATTCATCAGAATATTCATGATTCATGGAGAACTTATTTATTAGTCGATAATCAATCGTGTTACAATTAAAATTGCACTTAATATTATCTCTATCAATTACTTTGAACGTAAGGTTAAATGTTAATTACATATAATATACCAATGCCAATTGATAATCGTACTAAGTATTTATTATAAAATAAAATAAACATTTTTCAATCCGTCAAAAAGAATATAACTTTTCTTAAGTTGTTACCTACTCGTGTAAAAACCAATTACACAATATATTTTATACGTATTATGGTAGTAAAAATAAATTCATTATTAAATTTGCGCATGTTATAACATCACCACTGCTCTAAACGGTGAAGGAAAACATCGTGAGGAAACCGACATATCGAAGAATCAAAAAGTTCGACGACATGTGACATCTGCCAACCCGCATTTGGCCAGCGCGGTGGATTATGGCCTGTACCCTCATAGGCGGCCCGTATCCCAGTAGTGGGAATGTATATGGGCTGATGATGATGATGAATTTCAGATATACATAAAGAAACAGGAAACATTAATCCTGCTATTTTTATCTTACTTATTATTATTATAGTTTGTGTAGATAGATGTAAGTAAGTATACGTATGTTTGTTTGCCTCTCATGCGAAAACCACTGAACGGATTTTGATTATACTTAGCAGTGATGTTGCTTATGTACCAGAATAACACATGGACTTTATAGAAATACTTGTTTTTGCCCAAGCAAGTACCTACTTCTGTTGTAGTTTGGTCACAGGTGAAACCGCGCAGCACAGCTAGTAATTCTATATAGGTATTAAAGCAATGCTAACCTACTACGTAGGATTATATTATTTATACCTATCTATATTCACACATTAAAATCATTCTTCACAAATGAGATAATTTTTTTAATAATAGTACACAACCCTAGTCATTTTATTACAAAATATTCATAAAAAGCGACAAAAGCAAAGTGACCCTTAGAGTAAACATTATAAAGATTACAATAAGGGTCCATTGTATAAGTTCATTGGCCATATGATTATCACAAGCTTGCCTCCCGGTTTCGTCTATATTGGTGTACATCTGTTGCGTATATAGCGTAATTCGATATATGGATAGGGTTGTCACTTTTTATAATGGGAAGGGAAAATATCTGTTAAAACATCAACATGAAACAAAAAAATAAAAATAAATTAGAGATTCCTAGAACTTTTATCGATTTTATGATATTACAATGTGATCGTAAATCCTGTACCTCGTTTTTTTAATAATACATAACACGTAGAGTAAGGTATGTTAACCAAATATGACTAGAGGGTTTCAAAACGTATAAATTTGCGAGGATAATTGAAAAACATTACCGTAGTATATTATTATTAGTCTGTGACATTACCAAATTTAATAAAACTGAATTTCAGATAAGACAGAAGAGAGACAATTAGAGAGTAAGCGGCTCTACCAGATGAATAGTGATAAGGAAAGGCATAGGCAAATATCCATGTAACGCAAAAATTATTTGTGAATAAAACTTATAAAATTATGATAACAAAAAATACGTGGTTACTTTAAAAAAAACGATTTCAAAAACGGAAAAGTAAAAAATAATTTTCTTTTATTAATTACTACATATTATTAAGTTGTGCTATTTACTAAATAGGTTTGATGTCGGTGCCAAGCCAATATAAAACTTATGTAGTTTTGTTTTCATAATGCCCGGTTTACACGGGTTTAATACTAAGTGCCTTAGTGCGTGCTTCTCCTTTTTTTGAAGTCGGTTAAAATGAGTGAAAGGGAATGTTAATTGATAATTATTCGTCATCCTGAATAATATTATGTGACAACCCTGCGACCGACATCTGTCGGAACTGGGAGATGCCGAAAATGGCTCAAATAATGTTTATTACTTAGTTATTTTTTATCATCGCACTGAGACGACTATCCCAGTCTTAAAACGTTAGCGTTTTAAATATATTCACAACTTTATTTTTCTTTAATTAATAAACAATTATTTTATATTTATATAATATGTAATGTATGCTAAATAGTAATTGTAAATTACGTACCAAATATAGGCAAACACAGAATAAGTTTATTTTCAGAAAATATAAAGTTACGGGAGGCATCCGATTTTGGAACAAATGCATTTAACATATTTCACTGATTTCAGATTTCATTTACAGATTATCTGCAAAGCTTTCACCAAAGAAATAAAAACATGAATTCAAAATAATGTCCTTTATAATACACTAGCCTTCAGTCCGCAGCTTCGCCCACGTCACCAAAGGAACACCCGCTTTATTTCAGTTCCCGTGGGATTTTCAGAATAATATATACCTATTCTATGTGTTAATCCAAGTTATCCAAATTTCATAAAAATCGGTTCAGCAGTTTTTGCGTGAAGGAGTAACAAACAAACATACAAACGTTCGCATTTATAATATTAGTATACGATATTCTTGTATGCGTTTTATATCCTCTATATAAATCTAGGGGAACGAGGCGTATACCAAAAAAGTTCCGTCACATTTTATGCCTTTTAAACACACGCAAACAAGGAAGTTAAGCCCAAAAGGGAATGGGTTACGGACGTTAAAATTTTATCGTAGTTTGGTTGCTACATACAGACATTAATAGTTTCTACGTATTACGGACACATCTTTTTAGTTTTAATCTCAAATTTCCTTAGCGATAAAACAAAATCAATAACAGTTTAACAATATTATTAATTTATTTATTTGTTATATTGTATGTTATGTTGCATAATTAATACTTTGAAATTTGTAATTGTTGTAATTTTTTATTACATAAATAAATAAATAGGAGAAACCATGTGAACCCTTTGAATTAAGTTATTGTTTTGTCTGCTAAATCAAAATGTTTGGATTTAATTCTTAGTTTTAAGAGATTTTCATACATTGTAGAGTTTGTAGAGCAATACAAAAGCAATACAAACATGACGTTTTAATCTACAATTATTTCAAATTTCTTTAAAATGTACACAATTACTTCAAATTTCTTTAAAATGTAAGAAAAGTCGCGGGAAAACTAGTGTATAATTGGGATGGAAAGTGAAATACCAAAGACACAATACACGCAATCTACGGCTAATTCAAAATCATCAGGCTAAGATCTATTGGCTAGTCTTTGAGATGACACAAGCATTCAAATTATTCGTATGCATAATACATTATTACTATGTATCCTTATTGATTCTTAAATTGTTAACCTTAATATCGATCCTTGTGTACAAATTTAGAATTAAATCTGTCCGTTTAAGGGTGCTTTTCCACCAATTATGTGCGAGAATGTGCAGCGAGGAATGTGTTTGTAAATAACCAATAGTATCTCTTCAAACGCTAAACGCTTCGAACTTCAAACTAAATGAAGCGATATGATTGGTTTTTACAAACACATTCCTCGCTATACATCTTCGCACATTATTGGTGGATACTACCCAAAAGCGGGTCAAAATCGAGTCTAAAGAAGTCGGTTACAGACAAACATTCAAACATACAGGTGAAGCCAATAAAAGCGTGTTAAAAAGGACTTGTTACAAAATTGTTCATTTCACAGTCATATTTTAATTGTAAATCATCTGTGTCCATCATATTTGTGCAAGAAACATTCGCAATATTATCAGAGGTAACGAGTGGAGTGCTCTCTTGACTCTTCCCTCATTGACATTCATTCAATAACAAGCATTTCAATTGTGTGTAATTGTGTTGACTTTAAAAAATCGTAAGATAAACACTCTATATTCTGAATAGGTCACGGGATAAAGTTAAATAAAAATACGAAATTGTGGAGAGGTCGCCATTTTGTATTTAGTGTGACGCGACATAGGTGAATAATAATCATGTGAACGACTGATATTATTTAAGTTATTTAGGAGTATTTTTCAGCTTTGAATAAGAGCATAAAGCAGCAAAAATACTAAAAGTACTTCTTAAATTCAGATAATAAATAATAAGATTATATTTTAAACATGTGACCTAGGCATGGACTTTAAAAAGCTTCCACTGAGATTTGGGAAGAACTCACGCATTTACTCATTTCAAACCATACTTAAAATTAATAATTATTAAATAATAATTAAATTCCAACACTTTCACGTTTATATTTCCCCAGAAACACATCCCGCTTCACAATTCGTAAAAACTCACGAACTAGGAACTACGCTGCGATACGTCATGTTACTAAAATGGTGTCAACTGTTCCCACGCGTTTCCGTGTTTCTCACATTATTTAACACGGCACTTCAATTATCTTATGTACTGTTTATCATGAAGACATTACATTAACAAAGCATTAACATATGGGTGATGTATTGTGGGAAATATCGACTTTAGGTGTGAAGGAAATCCATGTTATGTAACAAGTGTAGCAAGGAAGTATAGGCTGAAAGTACTTAAACTAGACGATTTTTCAATCTTAAGGAGTTTGCTGAAATGCAAGTAATATTGTTATAAAACTTGCAATTAATAGCTACGATTAGTTAGACATTCAAAAAGATATCGTCTATTCAAGGTATACAAGGAGGCAATAAAATAAAATTAATGTTTTCAACTTCTGCAATATCTTTATCCTCTGTCCCGATATGGATGACCTGAACCCTCATAGGAATAAACCCTGCAATAGGAAAAAATACGCTCCTTTTTAGTAAAATAACTTCAAGATAATGTTCTGTAAAATAACTAAGAACTGACCACACTTCATTTTATTTATCCCTTGCAAATCAATCAAAACATTCTTTATTTACCATATATATAAAATTACTTAACCTTCTTAAAATATGTCGACACTTGAGTGAAACAGAATATAATTTACATCAATTAAAGTTGATTAAAGCCGACTATGTGTCGACTTCCGAGTTCCGGACGACCTTAAAGGCCGTAAGTTATCATATGCATTCCGGTGCATTGAACTATGTGTCACTCGATTGCTATAACGGGTTTAAAGTTTATTTTTGTAAAAAATAAGATTTGTTCGAAAATTAAATAGATTACAAAATTTACAATGTAACTGCTTAGTTTAAAGTTGCAAAGTTTTAGATTTATTTAATTAGGACATACAAACAACCATTTTAAAATACTATCGTAGTCTTAGCGTAGGCTAAAGATTTTTTTAGACTTTTTAAAGACTTATAGTTCCTGATATTAGCGCGTTCAAACAAACAAACTCTTCAGCTTTATAATATTAGTATAGATATAGAAAACTAATAGTTATTGTCTATTTAATTTTTAAAAGTATTAATTTATTAATGTTTTCCTGACAATTTTCACTTAACCGATATTTTGAGACATTTTCGCTCACTAAAAATACTACAGGCCGCCCGTGCCATTTTTAATTTAGCTTGACGTAAACTATATAATTATCGTAAATATAAGTTGTTGAAATCATAACCCTCCCCGATGCAGTCGGGTAATAAAATGTGCCCTCTAGACCAGTAATATTAAAAATATATTTCTGAAGGTCTTTCTCAAGTAATAAAGAAGTAACATTATTTTTTGCGTCTAAATACCACCGCCAAGTATGGTGTTGCCCTTTATTTCCGCTACAACAATTTTATTTCTTCATTAGTCACACTTATGTTTTTTAATTAAAGTGTGGTTAAAATTAATAATGGCTGTTACAATATGTAGCATTACTTGACTGCCTACGTTGTAAAATATTTCAGGAAGAAATAATACGTATCTATTTATATATTTTATATTATGTAAATAACTTTAATTATCTCAATATGGCAATTGGCTACACACTAGAATTCTTTTAACATTCGAAATCGCAAAAAAATCTTAAAAAACTAAAAAAAACGCGCTTTATAAATTTTGAAATTATTGTACAGATCCGTGATCTATAAAAAAATGATCCTTGAAAATAAGTGTAGCGTTTAAATTAAATCTCACCGTTTAAAGTGGGTCAAAATATAAAGGAGTCCAATACAAACATACAGGTGACTGGTGAAGCTAATAAAAGCGTGCTATAAATAGCAACTGAATAATAGCAATTATAGTATTGCTTGCGACAGATCCGCAAGAATTCGTCCGGTTTCAGCCGTGTTGGGAGGCTGCATTAATTAGCTGAGACGGTCTCCAGTGGAAGCTAAGCTAAAGAGATATTGCGAATTTCTTCTTTTAAAGTTTGCGTTAGAGGTCGTCTGTTGCGAGCTACAAAGAAGAAAAGATTTCATTTTTTATAAATAAAAATCTTTATTTTGCCCAAAACATTATACCTTACAAAAATATGTACACTGACTCTTAAACTAGAAGAACTCAGATTTCATTAGATGAATTTTATTCATCGAAGTTTACCTACTTCGTCTATTCTTTGCCAAATTGCATATTTCACTGTCATATTCATTCAAAGAAACGCTGTAGGTACATACCTACACTAAAATTCCGGTTTCTTTCATATTTTTCACAATATGAATTTTAATGAATCTATTTAGTTACTTAAATGTTTTGTATTGTCTTATTTTGAATTATTTACAACTTATGTTTTTTAAATCAATTGCTAGTTTAATACTTATAACTAATATCTTAGCTTTCACAATGGACAACAACCCTAACTGCCCTTACAATAGAAATACCTGCGTTTCGAGTTGCAAAATTGCGTTACAAACAGACAGAAACATATTTTAACATTTGTTTATTATCCAATAAGGAATGCTACATGAATGTCACCTTGGATTAGCTGGTTTGTCTCTTTGGATAGTACTCGAAATACTCGAGACAGCAAATTTTGCTAAATGGAAACATTCCTTTATTTTTAAAGCGAAATAAAACTGTAAAGTTCAAAGTGTAAAATTCAAAGATTTTCGAAAATTCACTCGCTTGTGTCGATTTGAAGAATGAAATAACAATTTTTTTTTTTAATTTTTAGTTAGTTCCAAGTTCCCGGTCGAAGCAAGTGAATTTTCGAAAACCTTTGAATGCAGTTTTATTTCGCTTTAAAAATAAAGGAATTTTTCCATTTAGCAAAATTTGCTGTCTCGAGTATTTCGAGTACTATCCCTCCAGGGCCCATCGAAAATTTCCACACTGTATACCAGACAGAAGTAAAGGTACATTATAATATTTTTCACTCTACAGAACTCTTCTGTACAACTCTACAGAATCTGTAAGAAACTGTTTAAGTTGCGTAAGCTTTATTATATTTAACTGAATGAAAAAAATATACTGATATCTATTATATTATATTTAAGCTTGAAAAAATTATTTGGGGAGAGAGGATAAAATCTTATTATCTGTTGAAAGGAACCATTTGCTTAATTCAGAAAATATTTTACTACATTATGTTATAAACATTTGGCATTTACTTGTATCTATATCTATCAAACCCCATCAAAACCGTTCCATCAATTGTACCCGTCAAAAAGCTGCGCTCGCGCATGGCGCAACAAAATTCTACGTATATTTAGAGGTGTCATATACATTACTCTTGTTGCCTAATTGTATTTGAATCTGCTACCCACGGCTCATTTTGTAATTCGTGATGAATTAATACTAGTTGAATTGATTAACATTTGCTATAAATAACTTTGTAGTGAAAGTATTGAACCGACTTCAAAAATAGGGTGCGATTTAAGTGTTTTGTTAAATGTAAGTGATAAATATGAGTAACACTATTTGATTATATGATGATAATTTGTAAAACGTTATCTTTAGGATTATCGCTATCTTTACCCGAAATAGTCTTTCTATTTTTAGACTAACGTAAAAATATATTCACAGTGTCTTAAATGTAATAAATAATAATATAATACAATCATCTTCAAATTAGCTGTCCCGGTAACTGTTGTTCTACCGCGACCGTATTCTTATGGGTGAGAATTATAGATGTTGACCGATTCTCAGATCTTGCCAATAGGCATACAAACTTTGAAAAATCTCATGACAATCGCTCGGTCCAGCAGTTTCGCAGGAGTAGGTATGGTAAGTAACATTGGCACCATCATAAAAAATTATACTCTGTAGGCTGTAGTGTAACTATATCGTTGGTATAAACCGCATAGCAAACCATAATGCTATGTGACAATAAGCACGTAGACCAAAATGATAAAAAATCGTAAAAATATCAATTACACATAATTATTGTTATCAACGACCGATAAGAGCAAATATTTCGCGACAGGAACTATAGATTAGCAGATAAGATTGCTTCAAATGGCGGTTTTGTTTTGTCATTTTGACAGCAGCGCTGCGGATTTGGCGCCAAAATGTTTAACTTTTTTTTCAATGGAATTGGTATATAGATTAGTCAATAATGATTAAACTTTCGTGCTTCCGTGTTGTTGTTCATGTCAAAACATGTTATTGAAGTGAAACTTCTTTATCGGGGTTGGAAAAAAATTTAGTGTTACATTTTTTCGTTACGCGTGACATTTTTCCGTTACGCGCCATCTTTTTCTTATCCCTACCACGCGTGATTCGACGTATTTCTGTAAAGTTGCATATATTAAATTATTTTTTGAAAAATAAGGTCATAAAGAAGTTTCACTTCTTACGTGTGTACACTAGTACACGCACACATTTTTTTTATTTTAGGTTCATAACAGCATCCAATTCCTTCTTAAGGTGACTCATTAAACAATTTTATTGGGAATTTAATGTGCTATTTACTATATAAGTATTTAAACTTCCAGGGAAATAATCTTAATCTAATATTCATTTATTATAGATAATATGATCAAGCTCTTTAGTCAATTAATGGGTTTTACAATTTCACATGTTACAAAACAAGATAATACCTATGACAGAAAAATATTTAATTACTCTATCGCCATATACAGCAAATTAAAAGTAGATTATCTTTTTCTACGAATCCATTAAAGAAGATAGGTATATAACGAAAGTGTTAACAAATGGGAAATTCTGTTTGTTCTGTGTTGCCATAGACGATAGACTTCATCAATTATTTTTCAACGCGTGTGAACTGTCGTCTGTCACTGATGTGAATTTTCCCGCCTTTGTGTGATTATTGATTATTTTCTTTTAAATTTTATTCGCGTATATTATGAGAATTGTTATAATAGTATTTTTTGTTTTACTGTGACACTAAAACATAAAATATATTTTTCACTGGTAAATAAATTCACAAAATAACGAACCATAGTAATAAAAGTTTCATTCATTTTCACCCTTCCGAAAATAAAAAGAGTGAGTTTCTATACAAAATAGCATACAATGCAATACTCTTACATTTAGTACGATTGTGTTTCCCCTAAGCCGGTGTATTGTCGTAAATTATATTTTATGTGCCAACAACAAATAAACTTAAATTAAAGAATGTACAATCTGGTTCCGTTTCAATATAATGTATTAGAATAGCTCATGTGTTATCACTACATAGTATAAAACAAACTCGCTTTCTCTGTCCCTGTCCCTATGTATGCTTAAATCTATAAAACTACGCAACCGATTTTGATGCGGTTTTTTTAATAGATAGGTAGAGTGCTTCATTAGGTAGGTTTTGGTATATAATTTATTAGGTTTTAAACAAAGCGAGCGAAGCCGCGGGCGAAAAGCTAATTCTGATATACAGGGTGTCCCACTATTGGTATACTAAGCGCGAAGGGACTTGTAGCTTAGCATACACTGATCACGTAAAAAATACATAAATAACAAAATTACGTCAAAAATTTTTTGCTAAATTTTTCCTGAAAATCCATGTTTTCTTCTCTAGCTTCGCGCAGCCGGCATATACCGCTTCTCTAATGTGAGCATTTTGTCTATGAAAACATAATCTTAAACGACAGCTCACGTGCTGGTGGCAAAGTTGGGCGGGTTGCTTGTTATGGGTGTACACATAGAGTTTTAAGAATTCATCTATTTGAAAAAAAAATGCGTCTGGAATTTTATAAGTATTTTTTACGTACTCAGCGTATGCAAAACTATAACCTCCTTTGAGCTTAGTATACCAACAGTGGGACACCCTGTATAGTAAAGTTTCGTCCAAATCCGTTCAGTAATTTTTTGAGCCGATAAACTAACATAGGTACGTAGTTACATGCGTACAAATCTTTCCTCTTTATAATGTTAATTTAGAATATAGTCATAGTGTCACCCAGAAATTTCAAAATAATTAATACCAACCTTTCTTTTCGAGTACGTATCAGCTTTTAGGCGAAAATTTCTGCTTCAGAAAAATCGAAGCGTAAATATTCGTTCGTATTATTTTTTCAATATTCGTTCAATTGAACGGAACCCTAATTGTTTTAGCCCTAACCAATAAAACCACTTGAATGCAAGTACGCTTGACTCAATGGGTTGTTTATTGAAAAGTTATTGGTTAAATCGTCGATATCCCGACAATGACAGCTGACCCCAGCACTAATTCTGGTGCTCAATGGCCTGTTTCCGATAGTGATGTGCTGCAAATCGATCGCAATTATCGATAACTTATGATTGATCTTGTATGGATCTCCGTTTGCTCAATTATTCCGAAAATGACATTTCAATTATATATTTGTAAATTTTTATATAGTTCATAGAACGCTCACGGCTATGTAGAATAATTATAGACATTTTATTTATTAAGTTAAAAAGAGATATATAATTATTAATTAAGTCATCACAACCATGCTTATTAAATAATTTCCTCCTTTGGTTGTAAAACAAACAGTTACGGTAAACTCAGATTTAATGACCAATGCGTTGCTTACAAACATAATCAAAAACCCATTAATAAAATATGCAAGATTAACTACGTAAATACAAAAACCTGAACATCTACATATTATTTACAATGCATCAAACATTAAATGCAACATAAATAAACGTTATTTTCTGATAAATATACAAATTGATGTAAATTGAAGCAGGCGGAAGGCGCTAGCGCGAAACTAAATAATCTCATTATTGAGCTTTTGCGTCACGCCAATGCCAAGGTCGGAAACGGCTAAACATAATTAGAACCTGCATCTACACTACGATGCATAATTTCCTATATTCAGGATACGACGTTCAATTGTAAAAAAAATAATGCCAACACAGATAATTAAATCGATTTCGGATTTGAAAAAATAAATTTAATGTGTTTAAATATTTATCGTATTGACAATAGAAATTATAGGATAAATTATCGTCTTAAGGATGTAATACAATTTTTGTCTGCAGTGGAAACGATCATGTTGGTGATGGTGACATATTGTTATTAAAACATCATTACAATTCTTATCGACTTTGGTACCTACATCACTATAGCAAGGCGCAGCGGAAACGCATTTACGAGTGCAGGGCGTCTTGCAGTCACGGATGTTATTCACGCAAGTTTAAGATGTCGTATGTTTGTTTTAACCGACTGCGAAAATAGTGATGTGAAATTTAGTTTTTTGTTGTTCCTAAAAAAATTCGAACCGACTCTAACAATGAATTTTACGAAATCTGTAATCGTAATAGTGTTATAATAAATAATATTACTTAGAAACAATTCAATTAAAAACATTATCCATTCCATCTCTAAATGAAGAAAATATGTCATAATAAATAAATACCTACATACTGGTTTTAATTTACATAATATACTTATAAAAAAAAACTTGATGCGTTTTTGGAACGAAGTTCCTTATCGCGCGTTGTGAAAGGGGGCTAGACGGAGAAAATTCTTACGAAAAGTTGTCACGACACTTTTTGCTAGAGTTGTGCGGCGTGCGGCGTGCGCGTGGTTCTCTGCCTGTCTCTCTCTAACTTAACACTTCGTTCCATCCGGATGTCCCTTGACATCGCTCAAGTTTTTTTTAATACTTCTGTAACTATCAAAATATAAAAAATACCGCTATTTTTCATACATGATAGACTGGTATTTTTTATGACAGGAACTAAAACATTAAAAGCCAATTAATTCAATGTTAGTTATCATAATTGCGACACATGATTTTTAATAAACATTATGTTTTGAAGTAATATAAAATATAATAATTACAATTTACAAACTTTGCACACATTTTGACAAAAATAATGTTATGTCCAAACGATCGATTCATTTTCATTTTATGCTTTACCTACACCGTCTAGACTCTAGACGATTCATAATCTGTGTGCTATTAAAATGACAAGTAGCCATGCGTCATACGTAGTTTTAAAGCAATTTGCTAGAAAAGCTTGCGTGACCCCCACCCCCACCCCTATGGGAAAACCCCTGTCTGCATTCCCACCCTGTTACCAGCTCATTTAAATTCTTTTATACCTACAATATGGAATTTGATTAAAGGTTTATTTATTAATTAAAGAATAAAATGTAATGCAATTATTATGTTAATTATATTTCAATATTGACAAAGGCTAGAAAATATTTTTTTGTTTCATTTTTCGCAGTCTGTGTGTCTCTTTTTTCCGTTTCAATTTCAAAAAGGCAATCTACTTTATTTATGATTTATGATTTTCAGTAAATTCACTGGCAAATAGGTCACGTAACATATAAACCTTTTATTTAACAAAATTGAGTACATGTTTGATTATAATTTTATTGCTTTAATCAAAATAATATTCAATGTGTTTAAATAAAGCCCCGTATTCAAGGTAAATACTTGTAAAGCACAAAGTTGGATCAGTGTCAAAAAGAAAAAAAACTAATCTATTACTATACTAATATTATAAAGCTGAAGAGTTTGTTTGTTTGTTTGTTTAAACGCGCTAATCTCGGGAACTACTGGTCCGATTTGAAAAATTATTTCGGTGTTAGATAGCCCATTTATCGAGGAAGGCTCAAGGCTATATACGTATATAGGCTATATATGATCACGCTAAGACCAACAGGAGCGGAGCAATGCGGGTGAAACCGCGGGGAATAGCTAGTAAAAAAATAAAGATAATAATTTAATGAGAAGAAAAAAAATTCAACCAAATATTGTATTTTAGAATACTACTGTTAAATTCAACTTGACACACATCGGCCCTGTGGCGCAACGGATAACGCGTCTGACTACGGATCAGAAGATTCCAGGTTCGAATCCTGGCAGGGTCGTGAAAAACTCTTTTTATTTTTATTTTGTTAATATATTAAAATCATTATTAATTGATACTTTTTACAATAACTAAACACTATACAAAAACTAATATAATTTATTTTTTTGTTTGGTTTACTGTAAAATTGTGTGAATGTGTGAATTTTTAAATTAGTACCTATAAAAGTCTTCTAGCATTAAAGTTTGTTAATGTCATTGTGTTATTTTATTTCATATTACCTGTTTGCATTAAATTTCATATTTACAACAAATACAATATCTTGACCCCTCTTACGTACACATTACGATAGAGCAGAGAGGTCCATATACACTGGTTTTTCACAATCTGCAAGTTTTCAGTTAGATAAGCTTTTCTTAAATCTACACTAGATGTCGCTGATAACACTGATAACAAAAATTTATATAATCAGTTATCTCAATTTCAATAGTCCTACTAATATTGTAAATGCGAAAGTTTGTGAGGATGGATGTTTTTTTGTTACTCTTTCACGCAAATACTACTAAACCGATTACAAAGAAATTTGGTATGTATGTAGCTGAAGACCCAGAATAAGACAGAGGCTACTTTTTATCCCGGAAATCTGACAGGAACTTTGCCGGTTTTTCTGTGAAAACGTAGGCGAAGCCGCGTACGGAAATCTAGTACCTAATTCATAAACACAGGAATTAGAAGTAATAAAAAACATTTGTGTCACTAAATCATTATTACATATCATATAATAATAATATTAATTATATTAATATCCAACAATATAAATAGAAAATCGATCTTTCTATCTAGGCTAATAAACACGAACCTTGGTTTCAGCCTAGCCCTACAAATAGATTTTATCAAAACAAACTTATTAGGTAGGTAGTTATTTAAAGAAATATCAAAAGATATTAGGTAATGTGGTACCTATATTTATATAATAAATAAATATATAACCCCATAAGTACCACATATTAATCAAAGTAATTTAAATGGAATAATATAATGTATATATTACATAGAATAAGCATGCGAGGTTTGTCGTGCTGCTGCGTGCTTAAACCCTGCTTAATCAAAGTTAAATAGAGCGTAAAGGATTAACCCTTAATTCTGCTTTATGGCCGGTTTGCGGACATTAAACTTATAGCATTAACTATTGCCCCTATTTCTCTCGTGTATTAAATACTCAATGATTTATAATTTATACTAGCCACTTGCCCTGGCTTCACACGACTTGTGCCGAGATAGCTTACAAAAAATGTAGAGCGCTTACAAGTAACTTTTAGGTAATATTAATAAAAATTATCAGATAGATAAATATTATTTTCTTATTAGTAACTATGTATTATATGGAGTTTTATCAAGAAAAGTATTAAATTTTACGAACAACTTATCATCAGAAATTTTTGTCATCCCAAAAAATGTTCTGTCATCATAAAAATAAATCGAATCATTTTGCAATATAATTATTACCAATTACAATTTATGTTTTATAGAAATAAATCTTACGGACTCTAAAATTTCTTTATTCAATATCTAGAAATGCTACATAGTAGGTAGGCGACTTAGACACATGGAAAGCCTAGTAAAGTGGCTAATATTATTGAAAAGAAAAGATATTCTTAAAAAAATGAAACTATTAGCTATAAAATACCTTATCACAGTTTAACCCGATATATCGAACGCTACAAAACCCATTGTTTTCACACAAAGACGTTTTTCACGCGATGTGGGGTGACTACCTGGTGATGTTAATTAATGGCGTTTATATTTTTTGGGGTTCCGTATAAAATTTTTGTAATTTTCATACACATGAGCAAAGGTGACTCAGAGTTCAAAGCATCCGACGGCAATTGAAGTCAGGGATTGGAAGATGGTCCAGACCTCAAAAAATAATTTGAAGTTGACAATAGCAACCTACAACTGCACTTTATTCATACTACTATTGCTATACAGGAGAACTCTACGAAGGAAAAACTCTTGTGTATGAAGTACATAATTTATATAATTTATTATTAATTATAAATTTATTTATTATATTAAATATTAATTATAAATATATAATTTATTAAATTAATATCTTCAATGCTTAGTCTCAGTTGAAATTAGCTGCTTCATAAATTCGAAGAACTTTTATTTCTGTATTATTTTTAATACGGAACCCAGACTGGGCGAAAACTCGCACTTGACCGGATTTTTTATTCATAAACGTGCCTTTGTGGCAAAGATTCAGCTTAAAATGTAATAAAAACAAACCTTTAAACGATCCCTTTATAAATTAAAGATTTTTGTATCCTGCTTCTATCAAAGCATCTTTATTCGATAGGGTTGATTTAAATTACGAAATATACATTAACATTTACTTACTATTACTAAATTCTTGTACATTTAGGTACTAGGAATCGAACCTAAGACCTGACTGATCTGAAACGGCTCTACCGATTTTTATGAAATTTTGTGAATATGCTGTAGGTCTGAGATGGTCGTGAACTGTTTTTATAAATAATAAAGGTATCCTGACGAAACAATGTTTGACGATTCAGCTAGAAAGACTATATCAAAGTATTATAAACATTTGATAATGTTAGTTAGCTCTTATCTATTACGTAGGGATTAAATTAAATAGAGTACCTATTATATTATCTGTGCTAATAGCTGTATTATATTACGGAATGTTAATCTCATCGAATTAGATTTACGTATCAATATTAAGTAAACAAGCTCTATTAAAAAAAATATTTTAACTTTTATTAATGACGGAAACAACTCTTTTAAAAAAAGCTCTTGTACAGTATAATTACTTACAATAAAAATATTATTTTTAACTCTACTATACAGACGATAAATAAACAAAAAACAATACATTCTATTTCACACTTTTAATTCCTCAAAACTTTTTTGTAGCAAATCCAATATCATGAAAGCTAAGACAATTCACATAGGTACAATAAGCATCAAACGTTATAGATCCGCAACCTACCTTGAAGGAACTTATAAATCACAACAGTCTACACAACGTGTTCAGACACGTGTTACACATAAAACTAACACTATAATATAATCTGTATTATTAATCTATAATTGTTGATAATCTATGGCATTTTGTATCTATAGCGTCTTTAAATGTTTCGAATATTTTTTTTTAAATGAAACGCGAAATGCCGTCTATGTCGGACAGCTGACTGGCAGGAGGCGAGTCTAGGAGCGATTGGCGCATGCGGACAAAGCCTTTGGTATAGGGATGACAACCCTCCGAATTTGGTTGGAATTTATTGTATTGTCTAGCGGTTGGGAATTGCTACATGCTGTCATGGGTACAATTTTTATTTAAAAACTTAATTAGGAGTTGAGAAACATATCATAGAATATTATAATTTAATGGCGATGAAGAAGTTAGATGAAGATGAAGAAAGTTGAAAAATCATAACCTAGATATAGTTATAAAAAAAAAAGAAGTTATTCTTTCTCTTCCAGTTTTAAACAACTCTGCATATACATATACCTACCAATTCTGAAACTTAAACTTAAATTTTTATTCTTTCAAAACATTTGCTATAAAATATATATAACTTGATATAAATCTTTAAATAAACTAATATCTTCCGACAACCCTAAAACAGATATTATTAATGGTCTTAAATGCTTAGATAATAAGCGATTAAATAATTTATTGATACCATTATCTTCCACCAAATATTTCAAGAATTTTTATATTTTCGACACTTAATCGTCGAATGAACCAGAAACCTATTTAAAATTTAATTTTAATTAAAATTATTCCCTGAACTCATTCTTTAAATAAAATACACATCTATTTTAAAAAAAAATTCTCCCAAGAGCACTCTCATATCAAAAGTGTGAAAAAATATTTTTTTCATAAAAATTCTTTGCCCGATAGCTTAGCCCGATAGTGAATAACGAATCCTGACAAATTAAAAATGTTCATTTGCACCGATTTAACCGCAATGCGGTAGAATTGAATTCAGTATAAGTTTTATAGATTGCACTATTATTAACATACCATTTTAAATATTATTATACTAATAAAAATCTTATTATAACATTGTTTTACATAAGGTTAAAAAACTCAAACATTTATTTATTCAATTAGACTTCTTCTAGAAGCACTTTTGAATCGTCATTACATATTTACCTCAACTTACATAAAACTGAAATGATTGAATGATGACATTTGGGTGCTATTACACCCAAATGTTTTATTTATTCAAAGCAAAACCTTTTTCGTGGCATTTTTCTTACAAATAAATGATCAACCGGCTATAAGAGCCTAACCGAGTTGTTATTTTTATTCGTTTCAAGGGTATTAATAAGTACTCTACATTTTATAAAGGGATGATTTTCAAGAGATTTCTTTCAAAGCGGCGACAGATACTTTATACTAAGACGGATGTATATATGTTCTTTGTGTTTATACCATTTTATTTCTGTATTTTAAACTTTATAAATGCACCTCTTGCCCATAAACTTATACTTACACTGTTTTTCCTTGACCACCAGGTTGTCTGGAAGAGATCGCTGTCTTAGCAATAAGACCGCCTGTTGTGCTCAACTGTGTCCATTTCTATTATATATTTACTTTTGTAATTTTTATTTCTTGGTGCACAATAAAGTATTTTTGTTTGTTTGTAAGACAATAGAAATAATGAAAAATCTACAATCATTTATAATAAATAAAATATAGTAGAGTCACAGACTAATAATAATATACTAGTAGAGTATAGAGACACCCTTTATTACTCGAGAACGGCTGAACTGATTGTAATGATATTTGCTTATTAGAATTGTCTCTGCCTGAATTAGCCTAATTTAATTAATCTACATAATAAAAATGAATGTGTTGGTAAGCGTAAAACTCGAGAACGGCTGAACCGATTTTGATAATTTTTTTTTATATAATATTCCTTGAAGTACGAGGATGGTTCTTATGAAGAGAAAACGTAAACATGTGCCACGGGCGAAGCCGGGGCGGACCGCTACTATTACATAAAATAAATGAAAGCTTACCTACCTATTAAATATAATAAATAAATATATAAATAATACTTTAAAGACGAATAAAAATATAAGTCATCTTAAAATAAACTGTGATTCACTAATCGGCCTAGCATTTTAATAATTACATTAACTGCTCTTATGTGAATACTTAGAAATTCGCTACAAAATTCTACACATGTTTTAACGATATATTAAACTACTTAGAGCAAAAATAAATACTTTATTCAAACTACATGAATATGAAAAAAAAAATTAAATTATTTATTTTTTTTACAATAATACAATGGCTGTAGAAGCACATTGTTCTTATTCACACATAAAAATCACATAAGAAACATAGTTAATTGCATTCTTATTTATTATTAAATTACATATTACATGTTACATAATTTAAATTAAAGAAAATGAAAACAAAAAACGATACCATTTAAAAAAAACACTATAGTCGATGTATGCGTAGCTAAAAAGTAAAAACTGTTGCTTTTTATGTGAAATCAGAGTCGATTTTCAGACCCGTATCACGTACTTAAAAAAAAGGTTCAATGATGCTTATAAATAAAGTTAAACTCAAACTCTCTTCAACGTAAAATAAATATTTCCTCTCTTTAAAATCGAGGCGTTTGTAAAATAAAATCATCGAGTTTTTGAGGTTCTTTATTACGGTCAAGTACTTAGTCTGCTGCTTTATGTAATAATCTGACGTTAGAAAATGTTTTACAATTCTGTTATAAGATGGTTATAAGCCACTTAAAATAATGTTATTTACTAGGTTAAGTAACTGAGGTTAAAACTTGACATTCAATTAAGTCACGCGTGAATATTTCCTGATTTGATTGGTGATGGAAGACATCGTGACGAGATCAGACTTGATGCGATCAGATCAATACTTGGATATTGTGTTTGCATAAATCTTCGTAGTATCATAGGTTATCAATTATATTTTAAAGTAAAAAGGTGTAGATTGTATTGATGTATTATCGCTCCGGTTGTGGCTCGTCAAAATGTGGCTAATTAGCTAGAATTTACTTCAGTTATTTCTTTTCGCTCACGATAGTTGAATCATGGCATCTTACTTTGACGTCTAATCGTGTGTGCGTTAGTGCGCCGTTTTTGAAGATCGAATGTTGTGTTGGTAGCCTATCTACATTTTTTTTACTTATGCCTAAAATCATTGAGTAGGCTTATAACCCTGTACCGTGATCAAATATAGAGCAAAGATGAAATGAAATAACTTTATTTTGTATAATAATTTATTAGTAGATACTTAAAGACAGGACTTACACTACGTATAATTTCTAAATAACTTAAAAGTAAGTAAAATACAAGATGATGAGCCTTTGTGTAAATTTGTAGCATGTTTTTAAAAACTGTTTATTACAAATACAGAGCAATATTTTTATTATTATTATTTAATATCACATAGGTCACATCGCTATAACATCTAGGTAATAAATGTCAGATTTACTTAGGTCTGAAAATCGGCTTGACAATGGCTTCTCATCCTTGGAGGGAATTAAGGCAATAACTGAATTAATAGCTTATATTCTTGTGTCTTGATTCTTCGAAGACTAAAATATTATATAATTATTTAATGAAGCTTACGTATTGAAGTAAAGAAGACATAATTTTTAAAAAAAATACTTTACATTTTATACACAATGTTGCTTGGGAACATATTAAGAGCATAATATTATAATAAGATTGTTCATAATAAGATTGCTTTGAAAAATGTGATATTAATATAGTACATACCTTTTTTTTTTTTTTTTTTTTTTTTTTTTTATAGTGGGGAAATCTTCCAAAGATATCCACGGCCCTCGGGGAAGGAGCCGTGGGTTATGTCGGATTCTTACCGACTAAAACCCCACTGTGTTCCGTCGAGCCGCTTTAATGATGGGGCCGCGGGTATTTGTTAGAATTCTTCCGCGACCCCCTCGGCGGCAGCCCATCTCCAGGCCAGGCGCAAGCCAAGAACAGGAAAGGAGGTTTGCCTGCTCTTCCCTCCCGTTGGCGGCATGAGCGGAACACGTCTCAAGTCGCCTCACCGCACCGGACGATGGATTACATTCCCCGTTCCACCGCCCGGCGCCCTTCGTCAAGGAGGCACGTTGCGACCGTGTAAAGCGGCCGCAACACGGCGACGACGCCCTATAAGACGTCTGCGCCGGATCGGGTCCGCGTGAGGATCCCTCTCGCGCACCCGCTCTGCCTCCTCTTTCTGCGAGATCACGCTCTCCGAGAATGCGATCACCGCACGCCAGGATCTGTCGCCATCCACCATTGCACGAACAATGGAGGGTAGAGAGAGATCCGGCCCGATTATCGCGACTAAGCGAGCACGAGGCTCGGCCCACGCGGGGCACACGGCAAGAGTGTGATCTGCCGTGTCCTCCGGGCAGGCACACCAGTGGCAGACCATGCTGGGCTCCCTCCTCGCGACTTTACACAGGTACCGCCCGAAGCAGCCGTGCCCGGACAGTATCTGCGTAAGGCGGAAGGTTATGGCCCCGTGCCGCCTGTCGCACCACTCTTGGAGGACTGGACGTATGGCCGCAACCGTCCTCTCACCCGCGCTGGGCTCCTCGAGCCGGCGTTCCCACTCCCGGAACCGCCGCTCGACAGCCTCGGCCCTCCACTCCTCTACTTCCTCGTAGGAAGGATTCACCCCATGTGACCTAGACGCCGAGACGCGGCGATACACGTCCGCTAGCATCTCGGCGTCCAGATCCCATGGCGGCGTTCCGGCCATTACGCAGGCAGCCTCAAAAGACACCGTGCGGTATGCCCTAACTACCCTGAGCGCCATGACCCGCTGCGGCCTCCGCAAGAGGGGTCTGGTACGGGCGCTCAGGGTGTCTGCCCAGATGGGGGCCCCGTAGAGGGCCATGGAGCGGATTACGCCAGTGTATAGCCGGCGACACCCACCCCCAGCACCTCTAAGATTTGGCAGCAAACTTCCCAGTGCTCCGGCCGCCCCTACAAGACGGGGGGCGAGGCGACGGAAGTGCTCCGTGAACCTCCATCGGCTATCCAACACGATGCCTAGGTATCTCATGGTGGTGGTGACCCTGATCGCTACCCCATCCACCCGGATCTCTGAGCCTGCGCTATGTAGCCTCCGGCGACCGGGAAAGAAGATGGCTTCGGATTTCTCCAGCGCCACCCGTAGTCCCAACCGCCGGATGCGGCACACCACCTGCTCAACTCCCATGGTAGCTAATAAAGCTGCCTCCTCGTATGTGGCCCCACGCGCAGTCACCAGAGTATCGTCGGCGTAACAAGTTACGCCAACACCTGGGAGGTTAGTGGCGCGCAGGACCCAGTCGTACCCGATGTTCCACAGAAGAGGCCCGAGGACCGACCCCTGTGGGACACCGCACGACACTTCCCTCTCACTCCATCCATCGCGGGTTGGATAGGCAACAGTCCTATCTGATAGGTATGACCGCAGCAGTCGCACCATGTAGCCCGGCACGCGATGATAGTGGAGAGCTTGCAGGATACTGCCCCACGGTAGGGTATTAAACGCGTTGGCGATGTCCAAAGACACCGCCAGGAGGACTTCTCCACTAGCGGCCGCATCTTCTGCGGTGGCTCTCACGCGAGATATTGCGTCGAGTGTGGACCGACCACGGCGAAAGCCGAACTGGTTCCCGCTGAGGTCTGGTCCCACTCCCTCCAAATGGTTGACGAGGCGAGCTGCGAAAACGCGCTCAAAAAGCTTGCTCACCTCGTCAAGCAATACAATAGGCCTGTACGCTGAGGGCGAATCGCGCGGGCGCCCCTCCTTTCTTAACAGGACCAAATTCCCTGTCTTCCACCTACGGGGAAATTGGCCCCGCTCAAGGCAAGCCGAAAACAACCGCTCCACCCGGGGCCCGAGGGCTTCCAACGCTAGCACCCACGCTCGGCCAGGTACCCCGTCAGGTCCAGGAGCAGTGTTTTTCCCTTTAAGCCGCGTAACTGCCGACTCCAACTCCTCTTGGGTAACGGCAGGGATTTCTTCTGCGGGCTCCTCCTGCGACGCAGGTGTCGCCGCCATCGGCGGAGGAGAATATCTTCCCCGGTCCGGGAACAGAGATACCACAACCTGTTCTAACAGACGGGGCTCGAGAGACTGAGACAGGGGCGGAGCCCACGGGCGGAGCTTCTGCCTCACCCGTTTATACGGCCGACCCCACGGCACTCGGTTCAGACCCTCGAGCATCTCATCCCATGCTCTATCCTTGGCGCTGCTGATTGCCTCCTTCAGAGAGGTAACGCACTCCCTGTAGGAGGCATACAGTTGCGCTTCCTCCACTTCGTCCCGTGCACTCCGGCGCCGGTGCCTGGTGTACGCCCGCCTCGCAGCCACGCAGGATGCGCGCAGCTGGGCAATTTCGGCGGACCACCAATACATCGGTCTTCTGCGCGGATTAGAGCGAACTCTACTCATGGCCGCATCACACACCTGCGCCATGGCATCAGCCATCCATGTTGCATCGTCCTCTACTGTTGCGATCCGCGGTGCAGGGATCCATGCCTGAACTATGGCAGCCTCAATTAGGAGTTCCCTATCGAGACTGCGAATCGACCAACGCGGACGTCCACCATTTAGGGAAGGCTCACCGCGAAACGCGGATGGCGCAGAGACGCTGAAGCGGATGTATCTGTGGTCCGATAGCGTTTCCACATCAGTAACAACCCTCCAGTCGCTAATTCGCCTTGCAAGGGGGGGGCTAGCGAAGGTGATGTCGACGATGGAGCCCCCTCTTTGCCGCACGCATGTTAGCTCACTCCCGCGATTTACGACCGAGAGATCAGCTGCGACCGCCCAGTCCTGCAGCACCGCACCCCGCGCATTTCTCACCGATGATCCCCATGCCATTGATTTGGCATTGAAATCTCCGGCCAGAAGCACGGGCTGCGAAGGAGCGAGGTCAATCAGTTCCCCAAGATCTGCCAGGAACCGCTCGAATTCATCCAGGCTACGGTTGGGAGAGAAGTAAACCCCGATCACTGTGTTACCATTGATCGAGGCCGAGACACAACCCTGCCGCCGGACTACCCTTTCCATTACTGTGCCGCCCTGCGTTACTAGCGTCACCAGTCCATCCAAGTCGGCCGCCCAGTTGTCCCGGGACGGCACGAAATAGGGCTCAGCCACCACCGCCACATCTATCCGCCACTCCGCCAGACTCTGGAGCAAAAGATCCTGAGCTCCGGCGCAGTGGTTGATATTGCCTTGGAGGAAATGGAGGAGAGCCATTACTGCGTTTCCATTTCGCTAACCGTCACATTCGCCTCGACGGGCGCGGGACAAGGACACGGCGCGGTACCTGGACCATCGCGTCCCCGATTTCCTCTTTTCCGCTTGGGAGCCTTGCAAGCCGGGCCCCCGAGCCGATGGCCTGCCGGTAGCTTGGCCTCGGAGCATAGAACGCAGCGAGCGGCGGAGGCAGAACATTCCCCGGCCTTGTGGCCTGTTTCTCCACATCGGAAACAGACGTTACTCCTGTCTGCGGGCGAATTGCACGCAGCTCTTACGTGCCCCACCTCTAGGCAGCGGAAGCACCGCTGCGGCTTCACCCTGCCAAGCGTGACACTTGCAGAGATCCACCCTACTTGGATACGGCCCACCTGTGCCACCTTCTTTGCCGCGGCTATCGGGCAGCTCACCCAGGCTGAAGTCAAGCCGCGAGAGCCCACGCGCAGTCCACTACACTTAACGTGTTCTGTAGGGCATTCTCCTGCCTGAGAAATCGCAGCCACGACATCATCTACAGCCGCCGAGTCGTCCAAGCCGATGATGTGCACTTCAGTGCATTTCACCGGCCTGGAAACCTTGACGGTGTCTTCGTCCCAAATCTCCCGCAGCTTTGCAGCGAGAGCATCTGCCTCCTTCGAGCTTGCGGCACCAGGGATTTCTAAAATCCTTGCTCCAGTCGCGGCACGCTTGAACCGCAGCGCACCTACACCGATTTCCGCCAGATTAATCTTTTGGCGTGATCCAGCCATTATAGAGGCATAAGTGACGCCTCGCTCCTCTGCGCCTGGCTGCAGAGCAATTACGACAGCCGAGGACGAAGGATTGCGCAACCTCTGCGCCCTCGTGCGCACTCGCGCCGGCCCCTTTTTCTTTTTCGCCTTGCCCTTCTTTCCGACGACCGTCCATTCCTGCTCCAGCCGTTGCTGCAACTGGGGAGCAGAAGAAGTGGTGGGCACAGTCTTGTCAGCTGGCTTGGTCTTTTCCGGCTGCCGTGCAGCCTTACCCTTGCCCTTCCCCTTGGCTTTTGCAGCTGGATCCGGTTTTGCAGGCTTCGCAGCAGGCTGTTCCGGTTTTCTCGCCTTTGCTGGAGCAGCACCTTTCGCTGGCGCCCTATTAGGGGGTTTTGGCGGCGGAAGAGGAGGAAAGTCCTCAGTTGGGGCTTGCCCAACCGCCATTTCCTCAACCCTGCCATCCCCCGCCAATGGAGGCCTTACACGCCTTTTTGGAGGGAGGCGCTCCTCCAACGCTTCAAACCGGGCGTCCACCATTCCCCCAACCTGCCGCATAATCTCCGCGGTCAGATCAGAGTCCACTCGCGTTTGCATGGGCTGTGCGGTCCCTATGATGGACCTCAGCTCTCCCACCTCTTTTCGGAGGCCCGCGATTTCCGCCTGCAACTGAGTGTTCGCAGCTTGCAGCTGCCGCGTCTCCTCTGATGCAGTGCGCTGTGCAAGAAGCACCGCCGCTTCTTGAATGGTGTCTGAGGCATCCTTGAGGGAACGTTTGAATGCCACCCTTAGGTTGGTCGATTTTGCACGCACCTGCTCGATGGCATCCAGGCTCTCCTCTATACGGCGTTGGAGGGCCGCGGTAGAATCGTCGGCAAGACGTCCGTCCCCAGTTTCTCCAGCGCGGGAGGTATTGGCTCGAGAGGCTCGGGCGACCTGCGTTTCCTCGCTAGCCTCGAGCTCCGATTCCCTCCGTACGCGCGACAAGGCCTTCCTAGCGGCTGTCATGTCCGCTAAGGTCTTTCTTGCAGAGGCTGTACCTGCACAGAGCCCAGCTGCTGCAGCCCCTCGCCCTTTGCCCCTTTTCGAGGCTTTCTTGGCCTGCCGCGTTCGGCCTTCTTCCGTGGAGGAGCCTGAGCAGCTCGCTCCAGAGGACCGCTTTCGCTTGGCCCACAGTCTATCCTCCTCATATGACTGGACCGTCATGAGACTATCTACGGACGTTGCCGTGGACAGCCCACTGGGTCCAGTCTTCCTCCTTCTGGTTTCAACGCGCCCCGTTTGGGTGCGCGCCTCCACCCCACGTTCCGTTTCGCTAAGCTTATCGGTCTCCGTTAGTCGTTTGCCAGTGGTCAGTTGCTCAGTAGCATTAGGGCCTGATGCATCACCCGTATGGCGGCCAGTGCCCCCTCCAGAATACGATGGGGCTGACGGTTCTGTCCCGTCGGGACAGTCCCGTGAGGGATTCTCCACACTCGAAGCGAGGTGGTACCCTCCTGGAGTAGTTTTAGCTTTATTGACCTCCATTTTTGCTTTTTTGTTAACCAGGGGGCGCTCCCCTGAGACATCTCTATCTGCCGGATTCCCACCGACCATTCATCCTCTCGCCGAGTGTCACTGACTTAGGATTGGGGTAATTTTTATAGGGGTTGTCTTCCCCGCAGTCCCGAAGAACTCCCGGCCCTGTCTGCCATCCTGCGAGCAAAAGCTCCGTTGGCCCCTTTGAGCCACAGACACGCGCCAAAGCGCCATGCATCTCCTGTCTACTCTTCTAATAAGAGAGGAACAGAGAGCAACCAGCTCGGTCCATATTCGCTTCACTCAAGGTGCTGGCTTGCACCCCAAGCTACTGAGCCCCTCCGCCGCGACAAGGCTTGGACCACGGGGGGAATATAGTACATACCTACCTATTATTCGCTTTGTTTCGCGAATCTGGTATTAATATCATATAAATTCCAGGTCCAAAATTATTTTTAGATAATATATTCCACAAGCCCTTAAAATAACCTTAAGTATAAACTTACATACATGTAATATAATTATTTATAACGAAGCCTACGCATAATAAATAGGCTTACAATTAGCATAAGCTGTTTAACACATTAGCAAAAGACCTTTTTATGTCTAGGTAAGAAGACATTTAACCTGTTCTCTGTAGGTTTCATGGAAAATCTTATACGTGCCTACAAAACCGAAAAAAAAAAAA